>JARLTB010000179.1:7097500-7385000 GCA_030141615.1 Unio pictorum
CCTTAGCTGTGAAGCCCGGGAAACATGCTCTCGCAATCCGCCGTGACGTCATCAGATCGCCTGCTCCAGAAAAGCCGTCCTACTCGGTCTGCAGTCTTCGCCTGAATGGAATGATGAAAATGATCATGATGATTAGCCAGACTGACTGACTGACTGACTTGGATGTTTTATAGATGTAACCGCCCACTAGGGGCATTTGTACATCTTTTATAGGTACCATGTCGGTACCCATTTAGGTGGGAGGGGTGTTACTCCCTCCCTTAAAAGTGCTTAAATGCACTATAAATTAAGGCGTTCCCCTGAATTACTAAAAAGTAACTATCAAGGGAAATGGAAGCCTAAGGGGTGGGTAGGAATAGAGCATACACACCCCCACCCCCATTCGACATCAACCGACCAGAGCCAACAGCAACGGCAAAGGAGGAAAGGGTCCAGGTCCAGGAGCGCAGCGACACAGCAACACACACAAGAGCACACAAGAGAGAGACAGCAAGGCCACAGCCGCAGTCCACACCTGAAACAAAATGGTCGCACTTATTTCAAATTCAGTCCAGTTATACTAAGGACAGATTAATATCCAATAATGTGTTAGCCACCTGTGCAATTTATCAAATAAGAGAGTTGAAGAATTGATATTTAATATCCTATATTTCCAAAATTTCTAGTACATAAGCGTACATAACATAAGTCCCTAACAAATTTTGAATATTAAAAATGTCTTAGCGACATATATTAGTGTAGTCAATGGTAGATATTTTTAGTTGTGAATTTGAACGGAGGTACCAATAATAAATCATATCAGCTTTTTAGGGCCACGGAAAGTTGTTCAAAGAGGGGTACTCGTAACCAAATGAGCCCCCTATTATTCAGGCAAATTGACTATGGCAATGAAAAAATCTTTTCACTACGAGGTGGTCCGGTGGCGGCCGGCATGACTGCTTCTATCTACATCCATGTCGGGGTGGCGGCCTCCATGATTGCTTCAAGTTACATCCATGCCGGTCACATTCTCAACTCGCACCAGTGCAAGCAACTACCACTGTTTCTTCTCCATTTCCGTCTCTGCCGCAAGCATCATCATCATCATGATTGTTTTAGAGTTGTCACCGCCCACTAGGGGCATATGGACAACTTTTATAGCCACCATATCGGTGGCCATTTAAGGTCCCTTGGGGAGGGTCGCTACTCCCCCCCCTCAGGATTTACAGTGCTTAAATGCACTATATTTTAAATAGGGCGTTCTCCCGAATTACTAAAAAGTAACTATCGGGAGAAATGAAAGCCCATGGGGTGGGTAGGAATAGTACCTACACACACCCACCCCTAACAACCAATCAGAAGTAAACGTTGGTAGCGAGGGAAAATGCTTTCTCATTTCGCTAGTAATTTGGTGAGTCGGAAATGGCAAAGGCGGAAAGGGCCCAGGTCCAGGAGGGCGTCGACACAGCAGCACACACCAGAGCACGCAAGAGCAAGACAGCACAGCAAAGGACGCAGTCCACACCTGAAACGACAAGGTCATACTAAAGGTCAAATTCAGTCCAGTTGTACTAATGGACAAATTAACATCCAATAATGTGTAAGCCACCTGTGCAATTATTCAAATATATAAGTTGAAGAATTATTATTTAGAGTCCTATCATTCAAATAAAACTAGTACATAAGCGTACATATAATAAGTCCCTAACAAATTTAGAAAATTAAAAATGTCTAAGCGACATATAATAGTGTAGTCAATGGTAGGTAATTTTTGGTCTTAAATTTGATGGAGGCGGTACCAATAAGGTCTAATTAGCTTTTTAGGGCCACGGAAAGTTGTTCAAAGAGGGGTACTCGTAACCAAATGAGTCCCCTATTATTCAGGCAAAGGTAATGGCAATGAAAATCTTTTCATTGTACAGCGTTCTTCGTAGGCCAGTGGTGACGTCTATATCTGTATGATAGCTGAAATTCTATCACACTTCTGGATATCTGGGGTAGTGTTTCACTGTCTTGGCAATAGCATCTTATGTCCTCGTGCAGTCCTGTGGGACAATCTCACTCCTATTCTGCCATCACCAGACAGCGCGCCCCAGGTCCGCCATGTTGTTTAGATTTCCAAGGCATGTTACAACATGGTTCCAGTAGTGCGATACAGCAGCACACCAACATCTACAGCAGCCATTTTTCTTCAATCCGTAATTAAGTAGAAGTAGGCCTCAATCTTCTTTCCGTTTCGACCCCTGCCGCAAAAATGAATTCGGGAGTTACGTGGTCTCTGCTTCTAGAAGTCAAGGTCGCTGCCGCTATACATACTTCTCTCCATTTCTATTTCAGCCACGAAGCCAGGTCGGGAGTTACGAAATATCCATTTCGAGTTTCTGTATAGTCCACCGCTGTACAAATTGATGTTTCTGTCTGTATCAGTGACGGGATAATATCACAGTAACATCCTTTGACTGTGAAAGCCCGGGAATCATGCTTTCGCACTACAACTGTGACGTCACCAGGTCGCCTGCTCCAGATAAGCCGTCCTACTCAGTCCGCTGCCTCTGCCTGAATGACTGCCGCAAGCTGACTGACATTATGCGTTTAAAGTGATTCGTCCCGAGGGCTCTTGTCACTGTTTTATCCGTCAAGAGACGGTTATTTACTTTATCCTGAGGGTGGGAATGGAGCCGCCACCCTGCAGGCATTTATGTGTTCATGGAACACTATTTACTTGGGCCGTCACATCGGAGTAGCTATTGAGCTACTACTGTGTGATTGTAGGGCCACATATATGAGTGGGAATAGTTCCAGCACACACTCATATTAATTCATTCTGTTTCTGACTGGTTTTTTTAGGACGTGCTAAGCACGTGTAGTTGCTGCGGCAGGTTTTGCGGGCGAGGCGAAGTGCCTGGCAAGGGCTGCTTCTTTGGACGTACCCTATCCCTATTTATATACTCTGTGCTGCTTTTGAGTGTACAACGTTTATGTAACAGTGTTTTATAATGTTGTGTGCTCGATGTGTATTTTTGTGTAGTTGTTTTCCTAATTTTGTTATGTGCAACCTTGTGTTGCTGGGCCTGATGATCTGGGCTTTGACCACCTTATATGTTCTATTTGGGGTTCTAATTATGCCATATTTCTTAGGTTATTTAGTTAGTTTTGCAGCCTTGTGCTGCTGGCCCTGATAGTCTTGGGTTTTTGACTACCTTATATGTTCTAATTTTACGGGATCTAAATTACGTTCTTCCTTTTTCTATTTGATGTGCGACCTTGTGTCGCCGGACCTGATAGTCTTTGGAGTTTTAGACTACCTTATATGTTCTTGATTTGGGGTCTCTATCATATTTCTCTACCTGGTTAAGTTGCTCCGTTCTCGGTGCATCTGTTGGTTCTAATTAAGCTTTTCGGTGTGGTTGATACTTATGTTTTTAACACTGTACACTTGGTTGTACTCCTAATGAGAAGGTATCTAGGGATAGTGTCTAAAGAGGAAAGAAGAGAGAGTAGAGTGTTAACCTACATCCTTACTGTCTATGATGTTTGTTTTTTGGTGTCATCTTGTTATTTCTTGTGGTGTTATTTATTGGGTAAATTGATTTTGTTTTTATGACTTGTTTGTGTTATTGCTCCTTATTTCCCTTTTTGTTTTATTGGGACCCTATTTTCATATTTGTTTTGGCCCCTTGATTTAGTTCAGGTGTGTGGTTCGATTATTAGGTAGTAGCAATGGGTCCCTGCGGGAAATGTCCCGGGCCGGTTAAGCGACACGTCAAGGATTGTCCATTTCTACACCCAGTCACCTCCCCACGACCGGTCCGTGAGGCGCGGCGGCCAGGCAACAACAAGGGACCTCTGCCGGAAGTATCCGGGGCCGTTAAGCGACACGTCAAAGGTATTCCTTGTTGAGCCCAGTTTCCACACCCCGGTCCTGGCCGTTTCTTGTTTTCCTGTCCTAGTGGGGTTTATTAATGTTTTATATGTAAGCATGACTTGTTTGTGTTTTATCTCTTTATTTCCCTTTTTGTTTTATTGGGACCCTATTTTCATATTTGTTTTGGCCCCTTGGTTTAGTTCAGGTGTGTGGTTCGGTTTTTAGGTAGTAGCAATGGGTCCCTGCGGGAAATGTCCCGGGCCGGTTAAGCGACACGTCAAGGATTGTCCATTTCTACACCCAGTCGCCTCCCCCCGACCGGTCCGTGAGGCGCGGCGGCCAGGCAACAACAAGGGACCTCTGCCGGAAGTATCCGGGGCCGTTAAGCGACACGTCAAAGGTATTCCTTGTTGAGCCCAGTTTCCCCACCCCGGTCCTGGCCGTTTCTTGTTTTCCTGTCCTAAAGGGGCTTAGTAATGGTTTATATGTAAGCATTAGGGTCTTGTTATGTTGTTTGTTGGGTTTGAGATTTTAATGGATAATTTATATATTCCCTATTTTTCCTATGTTTTGTAGCAATTCCAACATATTCTTGTGTGTCATTAAAATGTTGGGATTGGTATTTTGTATAATTTCTGGGTATGTATATGGGGCTTTTATATTCTGCTGTTGTGATCTAAATTTGTCCCTTTCTTGTTTGGTTTTACTGCAATTGTTGAAGATATGATGTAGATCTTCCGGGGTATTACAATGGTAGCAGTTTATATTATGAGGAAAGGGTCCTATATATTTTCCCATGCTGTTGGCCAGCTTGGTTTTTCCTAAAGTTATCCTATTGATGATTGTCTGCTCTTTAGGTGAGCCCTTGGGCGGTTTTTTGTGCCTGTTGACTTCCTTAACAGTAGTGTACAACACTCTCCCTTTTGTACTATTGTCCCAATCATGTTGCCATTTTATATCTATTTGGGTGTTTATTATACTGTAGAGTTCGGTTGTGCTATAGTGCAGCGGCTCGAAATTCGGTTCGTGTAGTTTTTCCTTAGCCAGTTTGTCGGCCATTTCGTTACCCTTAATTTCAATGTGGGATGGTATCCACATGAACTCTACAATAGTGTTTCCGGTATTTAGTAGTTTTAGTTTGGCGTTTATTTGATTGAGAAAATCTTCCCTGCATTTAGTGGTATTTGTTTGAATTTAAGATAGGACGCTAAGCGAGTCACTAATAATTACTGTCTTATTAGGTTTGAATTCTTCAATCCATTGTAATGATTTGAGGATGGACCAGAATTCAGCTGTACTGCCGCAAGCTGACTGACTGAACTGAGTATTTTATAGTAGCAACCGATCACTAGGATCATTTGTGCTACTTTTACAGGTACCATGTCGGTACCCATTTAGGTGGGAGGGGTGTTACTCCCTCCCGTTAAAGTGCTTAATTGCACTATAGATTCAGGCGTTCCCCTGAATTACTAAAAAGTAACTATCAGGGGAAATGGAAGCCTATATTGGGGGTGGGTAGGAATAGTACCTACACACACCCACCCCTATCATCCAATCGAGCAAAGTAAGGTAGCGAGGGGAAATGTTTCCTCATTTCGCTAGTAATTTCTGTGAGCAGGAACGGCAAAGGAGGAAAAGGTCCAGGTCCAGGTTGCGCGGGCGGCACAGCAACACACAGCAGGGCACGCAAGGAAAAAGACAGCAAGGCCACGGACGCAGCATACACCTGAAACGAAAGAGCCGTACCTAAGTCAAATTCAGTCCAGTTTTACTAATGGACAGCCTAACATCCAATAATGTGTTAGCCACCTATGCAATTAACCAAATATCAGAGTTGAAGAATTATTTATTTATCAGCCTACCGCTCAAAATTTCTAGTACATAGTGTACATATTTTGGTCCCTAACAAATTTAGAAAATTAAAATGTCAAGTGACATATAATAGTGTAGTCAATGGTAGGTAGTTTTGGTTTTAAGTTTTGTTGGAGGTTACCAATAAGGTCAAATTAGTTTTTAGGGCCACGGAAAGTTGTTCAAAGAGGGGTACTCGTAACCAAATGAGTCCCCTATTATTCAGGCAAGTGAAATGGCAATGTGAATTCACATCTTGCTCCGCAGGCACTTCTTCGGGTGTAGTAGGTGGTAGCCACAGAGTTACTCATGTGGCCTCCTATCCCTTCCGTTATTAAATCTTCTACTTTGTTGACCTCTTGGTTGTGGAAACGTTTTCAACTTCGCATGGGTCCCCTCCACGTGCTTTGGCAGCCATCTTGGTTTTCCATGTGAAGGCATTTCTAGGTCAGCATCGTGTCGATTTAACAGCATTATATCTTCTAGTGGCTGGATATTTGAAGACTAATTTGTAGTGGAGTTTACTGCCGCAAGCTAGTGCTTCTTTATATATATAGTTCAAGCGCGGACGTGATGGAAAACACCCCCCTAGATCCAAAAAACTTACATTATCCCTATCATTACCAAAACACGCGGACGTGATGGAAAACACCCCTCACTTTTATACTTGACTCATATTAACTATACATTGAACAAGTTATTTTGAAAAAATACGTTGTGCTTATAAACGCACTTCAAAACAAAAGTAAAAAGAGACAGTAATTATAGACTCACTTCTAATTTTTTTCTAACTTCCTCACATACCATAAGCAAATTGAATGATTAATTCTTTTCGAGCATATTGGGTAGCCCTGAAAAGGGCTGTTTTTTTGTGTGTGTGTGTACGAGGAAGGATGACAATCTTTTATCGTCTAAGATTGCGTCCTCGTTTGGCTACACGATAGGGTCTGCTTCTTCGGAAAGAGAAAGAGAATTCTTTCGTGTCCACACGACAGTCGACAAAACTTCTGTCTGGTTCCTGCTGCTGTTGTTGCTGTTCTTGCTGCTGATGCTGTTCTCTCTGTTCTCTCTGCTGCTTTTGAAGTCGATACTTCTCAGTCCATTCTTCTTTCTCTTTTTGAATTTCCTCTCTGAAGAGTTCTTCTATGAGGTCTTCCGTTACTTGTAGCATTCTTACATTCTCAATCTCTTCAGGCTTTGGCATCAGATTGTGTCTGATACGATGCAGAGTGACATAAGCTTCGTTCAGCTTTGCTAGTCTTGAGCACATCTTCGTAGTAGGATGAGTCAAACAATGGATGGTCAGACTGGAGACTACCCCTGCTTTATATGGTTCAAGCGCGGACGTGATGGAAAACACCCCTCTGCGGTTTAGGGTTTTGAAACGTTTAGATAGTTTAATGTGAGGGATAGAAAGAAAAGTCAAAGAACATTTATATGAATACAAATGTAAAACAAATGACAGACTATTTGGTTTCAAAACACAACATTTTTATTCAAATAACAAAACAACTCACAAAACACAATTTTTTCAAATAACAAACATTTTTTTCTTCCATAACAGTAATACATTATCTTTGACATGGTTGACAACGTTGTGAATTAAATTGAGATTTCCACTGTTGGAAGTCATTGGGCAATTGATGTACACTACGTTTCCTAGCTAAAGACAACAGATAGCCATAATGGTCACAAAACCATCGATCTACTTTGTCATCGTTTCGAGACGAATGACGATCAAAATAAGTCACTAAATGTTCTAAAGAATATCCAAGACTGCGATGATGCAGATAATAGATACAATATTGTCCACACACCATAGAATCTGTGCTTTGTAATTTCACATTATTGAATCGTGTCGTCTGAGCATTTCTTCTCATAAAGTCAATGATATCATCTTCGAAAGGAGGCAATCCATACGAATCAAAATACTCCGCACAACCCTCTTGAGGAAAGTAGACTGCTACCCAGTGAGTTCCTGGAAGATGACTGTCATCTGTGTTGATGACATAAGCTTGATTCTCTTGAGGTTTGCGATGAGGTAGTTCATCTTTAGCACACACCACAGGATTCCAAGAAGCAGTGTACGAACTACGGTTCAAAAGATAATAAAGTTCCCAAGTATCCATTTTTTGTTGTGTAGCCTTGTTTTTTTTTCTCTCCTTTCTTCACAGGTGATGATAAGTCATCAATTCAATCCAAACTTTTTGTTTGAAACGGTCTGACAAGTAACTGATGGTTTGTTTCGTCTCTTTACTTTTGGCCAAGAGAGCTTCGATGCGATCGATTTCTCGAGCAAACAATGGAGGAGAGGAATGATCACGTAAGCCTTTATACCACTGAAGTAACACGGCTTCTTCGGAGATGAGACTCCAAGCTTCGTTCAGATAATTGTCCAATTTTTCTTCTTGACTCATCATCATACATTTATCGTGTTGAATTTGACTGGGATGATCGATTTGACATCCATAACAATCTTTTTTAATCAGGTCCCTCATTGTATCTTCCAAGTGTTGTGCAAAACAAGCCACTAATTGTTGTTCCTGTTCTGGCCATCTGGATTGTATGATCACTACCTCTTCTTTTTGGTCTTGGGGATCTGCTTTTTCTGTAACCTCCCATTCCATGGATTCTCCACTATTCAAAGAAGGACAAGGGTCTTCCATAATGTCTAATAGTCTAGAATGACTTCTCTCAAACTGTTGATTTCTATGGTATTATCGAATTCAGCATACAGAATGATATTCACCGTTTCGGGAAGAGGTGCTGCAAACTGAAGTTCCACACGCAGTTGCCCAGATTTTATAGGGTGGAAATGTCCCTCGTCGCTGCCTTGGTCTGGAGTGAAATCAAAAGCCCACAACGTGTAACCTCTTGCATAGTCGTCGTAGGAAATACCGTGACTGGTGTTGGTTCCTAACTGTCCTGTGGCTTCGTACAGCGACAAGTACGACCTCAAGTAATTTTTCTGTTCGCCAAAGTCGGGTTCGAAGGGTCGGGTACACAAAGTTTTGCCATCGCGACTGACTTCGATTTTGGATACTCTGCAGTGCTTAAACTGGAAAGGATTTTCATCGTGGGCACCATTGAGGGCTGCATTGCTGACGATACCAATGAATAAACGTTTGGGTAACTGTCCTTGGAACAGATGATCTTCAATCTTAGATCGGAGTCCAGCGGCAATGGTGAAGGTTTTGACTTCCACGCGTCGTATCGGATACTTGGCTGTCGTTCTGCTCAAAGTGTGACTGATATCATTTCCCACTTTAGGTAACACTTCCACGCGACGTACGTATAACCTGGCTTCTTGGATAATGGTTTTGTATTCGTTGGCATGAGCCATCAAATGGAAAGCAGTACTACTTCGATTCAGTCTCAAGCGAATATCTACTCCGTTCAGCAAATACTTCTCTTGAAACCACATGTCCAAATGCAAACGATCGAACAGTTCTAAACTACGTCCTTGCAAAATTTTCTTTCGACGCTCGTTAAAACCCACATTGTGAGGATTGGCAGGAGCGTTGCCATCAGCAGCTGCTGCTACGGACAAGTCTGTCTCGTTAAACTTATCTGCGGTGTCAGGTTTCCATACCACGCAAGCATCTAGATGAGTGTTCTTGGCTTCTTTTCCGTACGTCAAGAGATTTTCGAGGTACGCTCGGTAAGGGTAAGTATCCATGCTACTGCTGATCAGTTTGTTATTCATGTACAAATCCACATCGCTGAACAAGGAATGCATGAAATTGTTGACAGGAGCTACTCTATCATTGGCTCCTGGATTGGTGTTGTCTGTTTTGGTGACTTTCACTTTCAAATACAAGTAACTGTTGTTGAGATCGATGTAATCTTCGGGTTGTCCTTTGATTTCAAACTCGATGGGAGCTGAATCCGTCAAAGAGGAGACGGGATGAAATTCGACCCATTGGGCTTCTTGCATGGTCATCATCTTGGGTGGCATGGCAAAGAGATCCAGTTCCGACTTGGAACAGGCACAAGATTCTTGGTGCATCATTTTTTCTTTAGGTTTTTTTCTTCACTTTTAATAATCAAAAATGTCTAAGTCTCGAGCGGTTCTTTTTTTCTTTGTCTTTCTCACTTTAGAGGTACGGAGACTTTTGAAAGGGTGTCTTCGTCTACGCTTTCTACCTTGTCCTTGCTGTGTCGTCAGGGAAGCAGGAATGTTAGACTCGGTGCCGTTCAGGGCATTTATAGGACTTTCTCGTCGACCCAAAAGCTCTTTACCCGTTTGAAGCAAGGTATTTTTGCCTGCTCTCAAAAAAGCTTCTTTAGGGTTTTGTTTGTCAATGAGAACATTGTAAAGAAAATCTTTGCCGTGAGTCAATGCGGCATCTTTTAAGGTGTGCAATCCTCGTGTCACCATTGGTTTTAAAACAGGGACCACGGAACGAAAGGCTGATTTAAACATATCTCCTAAACCATGTCCTCGTTGTCGAGTGACTCCTTGGTACACAGGATACATCACTTTTTCAGTTGTTGGAGAATCGTTTTTGAAAATGGAGTTTCACTGTGACTTTCCCTTTCGTAAATGGAATATTTTGACCTAGTTCTCCTTTTATAGTAATGTTGACACTGTCGAAATACGACTTACTGACGGGTAAATAATGAGGATGTACAAATTCGCGGTGAACGTGATAGGTATTTCCACCTTCCTCGTCAGCGGCAGTAGTATCTACTTTGAAAGGAATGACACGTAGTAACGGTACAGAGGTGTGTCCTACCACATTGTACTCCACCACATCGGAGTACACAAACATCAAATTGAGTCCTTGGTTCATTTCTACAGGGGATCGAAAATATTTGGTAAAATCCAAGTTACTGGATATGCCTGGTATTTCTTTTTTGTTCGGGAGCATCTTGAGGTCTCCACCTAAGATATCAAACAATTCAGGACAAAAGGTAATGGCTATTATTTTCTTCTCTGAAAATTTGATCATGAAGCGGCGAGCCACTTTAATGTACTCAAAGGTAACACTTTCTCTGATTTTGTCCAGGGGTTTACCAAACACAACACTGAACTTGCTTGCAATCGTAGTCACTAAATGTTGACCGCTAAAATAGTAGCCTGCAGGAATGGTCAACACATGAGTGGACAGTTGTTTAGTTGGGGGTCCATCTGATTTCTTGTTGTCAATGCCAGTGATACCTCGTTCATCTAAGGCTTGTTGCAATTGCTTGTCGTACACTTCAACTGTGAAAAAGTTTTGATTTTCGACGATGTTTTTGATTTGTGTCGGGTGTATTATTTCCACTAAAGCTGCTTCCCAATGATCATCTTGATCCAAATGCATGGCTTGAGGTAATTTAGACGTGTAACAACACAATGTGTTGTTAGGAAACACCTCCATGGAACTGTCACTGGGTAACGTTAAGTAAAATTGGTTAATAGTGTTGTTCATATTTCCAATGTTCTTCTGTCCGAGGAGTCACTCGAGGTTAAAGGAGTGTCTAAAAGAGGATTGTGATTGGAAGGGTGACTGTCAGGAGAAGGACTAACGTTGGCCGCAAGACTCCCAATATTGTTACTGTTGTTCCCGTTGTAAGAGTATTTCAGGGAAGGATTGGGAAGAAGATACCCGATGCAACTGCTGAGTAAAATGGTCCACAATTGTTTGTCTCCTTGTTGCAAACTCAAATTAGCAATGGCTGCACCAATGACACAATATACCACAAAGATTTGACAGAAAAAAACGATTTGCGTTTTAGGGACACGTTCTCCACACCACACCCACAAGGGTTGCTTTTGTAAATCTTGCAGAGATGACGTGGGTGAAGGCGTAGTCACTGTGGTCGCTGAAGCTGTATTGAAGGGCATGATGGTCACTTCTTTTTATAGTCGATGACTTGCGAAGCGTCAATCCAAGAATCAAAACTAGGAGGATATCCTTTCCAACGTACTTTGACTTCTTTGACACGACGTTTTCCTACTTTACGGGTTCTTCGTTCGAGAATGCTTTCAATGTCGTACACGTCGTCTTCTTTTTTGGTAACACGTTGTAACTCAGGCAAGTAAAATGTTCCTTTTAATACTTCTCCGTTCATGTCTTCCAATTTATAGACGGTAGGATGACGATCGCGCACTCGTTCAGTCACACGAAACAATTCGGTGGTCCAGTTGGGTAAGTAACCTTTGTCGAAAGTGCGTTTGGTTTTGCCAATGCGTACCCAATCTCCCGGGGTTAACACTTCTCTACCTTTCTTGGGGACAGCCCTCGTCCGGGACGTGCCAAACAGACGCTCAAAAACAGTCACTTCGTTGTCGGGTGTCACCTCTTGTGGGGCACGTCCAATGCTTCTATGGTAAGATTGATTGTAGGCTTGGACTAAGTGTGGTAAGACGTCGATGTACTTGAGAGTGTGTTGATGCGTAAAATATTTCCACATGCGTTCTTTCAAGGTACGTTGAAAACGTTCCACGATACTGGCTTTGGTTTCAGGATTTTCGGTGGTGAAAAAATGAATGTCACGTTTTTTTAATTCTCGTTGGAAAGCTTGGTTCAGAAATTCGGTGCCTTTGTCGGTTTGCCATCGAAGAGGGTGACGACCACTTTGTTTCAACACCAGTTGCAAAGCTCGTACTAACTCTCCGCTCGATTTGGATGTCAATGGTACGACCCAGGCAAATTTAGAAAAGACGTCGATGACACAAAACAAATATTTGTAGCCACGATTGTAGGTGGCTAAATGAGAGACATCAGCTAAATCGGCTTGCCATTGATGATCGATGCCTTCCACTTGAGTGCGACTTCTGTGAAATTTTCGTCGAATGGGTTTGTGTAAAGTGTACGTCGCTTGTTCTTGTAACCATCGTTGTACTGCTGGTAAACGGAGCTTTTTCAGGCGAGTTTTGGCAGCACGATACAATTTCTGAATGCCTCCGTAACCTGCAGGGTGAGCTGGATCGTAGTAAATGCTGGCTAATACCTTCTCCATGGTTTGTTGTTAATAAGGGACCCACTCTTCGAGGATATTGCTTTGGGTGGGACGAAATGCGGGTTGTTTGGAAACGGTTTTACGTGTCCGATGTGCCACAGGAGTTGACGTCGAGGGTAATGGTGGTGGCGGAGGTAATGGGATAGCTTCTTTGGCCTTCTTTTCTTTTCTCACTTCTGGTTTCCTTTCTTTCTTTTTCACATCTGTCGAAGAAGGAGTAGCCATCATCTTTTTAACCCAAGTTTTGAGCTCTTCTCGTGGGGGAGTGGGAGAAGGGGTTAACAAGGAAGCGGCAATCTTACTCGAAATGGGAGTAGCAGTAGGTGTTTGAAAGAGATCATGTGGTTCTTCTTCCTTGGGTAATGGTGGGGTAACGTCTGTTTTAACTACTGTAGAGGGTGAGGGTGACGGGTTATTCATGAGAGCCTTAAAATCGGACAAAGTGGGTTGAGCTGTTTGTTCCACAGCTTTCTGATGAAAGAGTTGTAGCCGTTTCAAGAGTTGACCGTACTTTTGTGATTTTTCGGTTTCGGATAAATCGTGGCGATGGATCAAGGATTGCAATTCGTGTTGTAATTGCGACATCTCAGCCAAATTGGGATTGGGTGGTAAATGGGGGGATCGTTGTTCTTGCCAATGATGGTATTCCATCCATCGTTTGTAAGGAACCAAAGTTAGTTTTCGTCCTTCCATGGGCTTTCAAAGGTTATGTCTGAGATTGTGGTGCTCCATAAGGTCCTTTTATCTTCTACCCATCCCTTGAGTTAACCCTTGGGTCATCCCTTGTATCAAACCTGGTATTAAGCTTGTCAACATAGGAGCAAGAATGGGTAAAAATCCTCCGCGTTGCACCAACATCTTTTTCTTTTGACGGACGGATATTTTCTTTTGGACCATTTGACGAAGAACGTGTCGATGTTTGGCGAAGCATTTTTTCTGGTGTGGAGACAAAGGTATCGTGCCTTTCAAAACATTCAAACAACATTCACACACGGTATCGATGACATCTTTGGAGGCTGTTTTAATGATTTGTTTTCGCATGGGCGGAGAGGCTTTGGACAGAACGGACAACACGTCTCCGTGTTTGGCTAAACGAGGAGGTAGTCCTTTCCTTTTCTTTCCTTTGTGGGGTGAAGAAGAATGTTTTCTGCGAGGTGACATCTTTGCTTGTTCGTTCCAGAAATACACTGATGTCAAAGACTTGGTACACACCCTCTTTTATCTTCTTTTTTCTATTGGCTTCTCCAAAAGGTAACGGCATGCTTCGCTAAATCCTCAAAAGCAGGGCTAAAGATACCAGTTCGGTTATTAGCTGCTTTGTCTAGTTTCTGCATACCTTTAATAAAACCAGTAAATATGCCTCCTCTTTGGTGACTTCTCTTTTTCTTTTGACGTTTGGGTATTTTCTTTTGTGTCCTTTGACGAAGAACGTGTCGATGTTTGGCTAAACGTCCTTTCCTTTTCTTTCCTTTGTGGAGTGTAGAAAAATGTTTTCTGCGAGGTGCCATCTTTGCTTGTTCGTTTCACAATACCACTAGTGTCAATGACTTGGTATACACTCTCTTTTATTTACTTTTTTTTGGGAACTAGCGCTTTGTCAAAAAGGTAACAATGTGTTTCCCAAAATTGTCAAAGGATCCTCCTTTTTGGTGTCTCTTCTTTTTCTTTAAAGGTCTACGTCTTTGGAGGGAAGGACGTTGATGTTTGGTTTTAAAGCTTTTGGTGAGATGACGAGATTGTCTTGTTCCTTTTCCTTTTTGGACAGCAGAACGACGAGGGTAGTGGTGGTGGTGGTGTGCATGTTTTTGAGGAGGCATCCTTGAGTGTTCAGCATCAGCACAGAAAAAATACTGATTGACGTCGTGGTCTTCAAGTCATATTTTTATACTGGAATGCGACGCCACTGATTATCTTTGCGTCGTATCAACTTCATGGCAGGTAACACACGTCGTGAAGGAGTTCGCAATGGACTCAATCGGGACAGTTCTTGTTTGGACAAATCTAGTAAACTCTTTAACATGCCAGATCTTTCTTGGACTTTGACTTTCGGGGCAGGTACTTTGTGAGCAGCTGCTACTGCCGCTAAGGTGGATGAGGGTGTCTCCGGTGGAGGAGACGTTTTGGGAGACGCAGATTTCCAATGTTTCATCAAATTAGGAAAAACGGGTGCCAAATTGGGTTTGGCTGGCATCACCCGCAACGGAGAAGTGGCAACCCCTGAGGCTACTGGCAACGTAGTCCCTGCCAAACGTCCTTGTAGATCTTTTCTTACAGGTCGTGGTTGACGAAGGTAAGGTTGTGTCCTGGCCGAAGTGCCTCTTTTGCGGGTGACCACTTTTTTCTGTGGACTTTTCTTTTTCTGTGCTTTGGTCTTGGTACCCTTGTTCTTTTTCTTAGGGGTTTGTTTGGCTTTTTTTGTTTTCTTCTTGGGGTGAACTTTGGGAGTATTGGGATCCCATTTTAAAAGGGAACGAATGATGACACCTCCTAGAGAACCACTACCTCCAGGTTTCAATATGATTTGCTTTTTGGTGTGAGTGTCAATGCGAGGATTGGCCAGTTGCGTCAAGGCTACTTTGTTTCTGTCAAAAAAGCGTTTGGTTTGATGTGGAATGTGAATGATGCCTTGCAGTATTTGACGTGCTGTCACCGTAAACCATCGTAAGACTTCTTTTAGACTGGCTTCTAAGACGTGAGCACGTCTTTGTGGATTTTTTTCGCGACTGATGCCGTACAAGGCACGAATCAATTTGATCGGAAGATGAGACTGAAGGGACGTCATGTTGACGATGTATGAGACCAGGTCAAAGTAACCCAAGGTTTTTATAGATTTTTTTAATGCTTCATAGTGTTATGTCGACGAGGAGGACGTGTACACGACAGGTCCTCCGTCTTGACACCAGTCGTGAAACAAATCGGTACGAAATCGCAAATAATCAGGGGTAGTGGGTTTTAAATCCACGAGTAAATAGGCGTGTGGCGTTTGAGTGGCATCATCGTACGCATGAGTTAGCCAAGGTGTTCCTAACTGTTTGGCTAAAACTTGCACTTGTGATTTATCTCGAGGACTTTTAAACAAGACCACGTAATGAGCATTGAGACTAATGGTACGATGGGCTTTACTTTGTTGAAATAAATTTTGTGTAATGTAAATGACACTGGCATTACGATGATGGCCTTTACGCGTAAACCATAGTTTAATTTCTTCTTCGTCTTCTCCTAACATGTCGTCAAAAATAACCCAATGAGTTTGACTAGGGTCAGACACGATCCCCTCGTCTTCTTTAGGAATGCCTGCTACAAACACAATGGAATCACCTTGACTTTCTTGCAAGAGGCTGTATGCCGATTGCCACTCTTTGTAACACCACACGATGCGTTGAGGTGGACGATCGATCAAATGATGTTTATGTTCGATCAAACGTTTGACAAATTCGGTTTTGCCTGAACCGCTCGGTCCAGCAATTAACATGTTAAAAGGATGACGAAGATACAAGGCTTTCCAACTAGCCTGATCTAAGTGTTCGTCAATGACTTTGAATGTGGAGGAGGAAGGAGTAGTAGAAAGAGTAGAGTGAGCCATAGTCGTGTAGTGGTATGACAGTATTGACACAAAAACAGACAAGACAAGAGGTTTTTATACTTTTTTCAAGACACGTTTATTTCAATGCATGTTTAAATTTGAACAACACGAAAACATAAAAGCCAAATGGATAAATACAGGGATAAAATACCTAGGCAAACGATCAAAGTGGCAAATAAACAAGTCCCTGTACAAAATGGTTTGGGTAACGAAGGTGTCCTAGAGGTAGTATGTAATGTTCTTATAGTCTCCTCTACAGGGGGTACAGTCACATAGGTGTCTTCTCGAAAGGGTCTTTGTGGGGGAATGTCCATGACAGTTCTGTCTTGAACAGAGGGATTGTCTTGGGTGATAGATTCTTTTTCTTCTTCTTCTTCTTCTGGTACTGTCACTAACACAGGATTAAAAGTGACTTTTTTCACACGACGATGAATTTTAGGAACACAACGCTTGGGCATAATGGGATGCTTCGTTTGTCCAAGCCTCAAAATCCCAACTTTTCCAGTCACGTACATCTGTCCAATGAGGGTGTAAATCACAAGCTACACACACATCTTCGTACACTGCTTCCGTACGTAAAAGTTGACGAATCTTTTTTTCTTGGAAAGGTCGAGACGTATCCAGATGAAAACGTAAGGCTTTGAACAGAATAAGTCTCTCGTGGACATTTAAAGGAGTCACCATACTGTCTTATTTTTTGATAGGTAGTGTTCGTAAAAAGTCCACAGGGAATTGGCAGGTAAACGAAATCCCAGAAAGCAAGTCACTAAAACACACACGACACGTCGACCCCAATTCATAGGGTATAGTTCTTGTAATAAGTGTTCGTAATCTTTCACCGTGTGAATCTTCTCATTGATATCCTTCCACGGAATCTGTTGGATCACCACTGATAAAGGTTGTGGCATGGTTGTTCTCTTTTATACTTCTTTAGGTCAAAGATCATCAGTGTAGATTCAACCCAGAATTAAACACAGAATTAAATTTGCTCAAAAAGCGAAAGTGATTAATATAACGTGTAATTTCGTCCCACTGCCATTCAGGGTAACGGTTAAGAAGAATCAAAGTATCTTCAGATGTAAACGTAGTAAATTGGTAACGGAGCAAAAAAATACCCTTGATCCAGAGAAATCTAACACGTTGGTTAATTTTTGTCACTTTCCTCTTGTGAATTTCACGACACAAAAGTTCTACAGTCACCCATTGAGATTTTTCTTTAGCAAGGCCTTGCCAAACGTCCTTGTAGATCTTCTCTTGCAATTCGTGTGGTAATCCTTGAATATAATGTTTTATATTATATACTGGTCTAAGCGTGTTACACGACATGGAACAGTAGTAGTGTCACTTCCAATCACTAGGTCCTACTAAAGGTAGGTATTGACAATTCGGAGACCATCGAGCATGTTCCAAGTAAGCGGAATCTTTATGTTCCCACTCGTAAATGGATACACCACAACTGAAACACTTGACTTTATCCCCTTCGCCCAAGTAGAAAAATCCAGCTCTGGCTAATTCCTCAGGAGTTGGTCCAGGCAGATATTTTGGCCATTTATCTTTGAAGGTTTGGAATCGACTTTTAAAGTGGCAGTATTCAGGTAAACTCGTCGGGAACGAATATTCGACTCTCCTCACTTCTGTTCGATGTAGGTACGGTGAAATTCCTAGGAGTCCACGATAACGTGTCGCACCGCTTTCGCATCCCTCAGGTTTGACACGCACAGCATCACTTTCCAGGGTAGATATAGGGGTAGTAGTCATAGCAACGTTCAAACGATATCCAGCTGAATCGCTAATGTCACAGCGCCTGGCATCACTACAATCGCAAGGTTTAGCATCGCACTCCACTTGAGAATTCCCAAATTTGAATGATGTCTGTTTAAATGGATTCATCTTCTTTCTCACTTGGCAGTGTTAGTCACAATGAACTATTGGTCTTGGACGATATCCCTTTTTATATGCTGCCCAATTTTGACGTGACCGTACGGTAGAGTGAAGTGATTGGGAAGTCGTACTCTTTTTTGGTACACGATTTGATAGACTTTTTCCAAAGGTCGGCTAACAATTTGGTGTGTGGGTAAACGGACAATCTTGTGCGGTTCGTGGGTAGTCACTTGAAACGTTTCATCCTGTCCCGACTGTAAGGCTTCTTGTAGTACGTTAAAGTTCACCACTTGACTGGTGCGATAATTAAGAGTCAATCCTTTCACTTTACATTCGGTGTGTATTTCCCCTTGTGGGTCTCGGTATTCGTAGCCGTAATTTTTAGGACCGCCACTTGCAAAACTTAGAATCTTGTCGTCGGGATGTTCATCGGTCCAGGCTCCTAAACGGTCTCCTTCGATGACAGGGTTACACTGGTTCGGTCGGTGAATGTAGATGCAACTGTCCGTGTCAAAATACAACACGCGATCTCCTAACAGTTCTAACACTTCGTACAATTTTAAGCGAGCGTGGGCTGTTACGTAAGCCGCAATGATAACATTTCCAAATTTGTCGGCTTCTACAAAGTCTAGTTCTTCTTCGTAATTGACTAAGATCAAGTCCTCACGAATGACGTCCACGTGTTTCATGACTTTGGTTGGGTCGTGAATCATCTGGAAGTAGCGAGACGGCTCGGACAAATACTCTGTCTTGGGTAAAGACGGGCGTTGTGCCATTTTACCCCACAAGCAATTGAGCATCACTTTGGCAAACGATCGCCTTCCTTCGTTTTTCTCGATGTGGTCTAAAGTGATACCTTCCTGCTCCCGATATTTTTCTTTGAATATCTTTTGGTCTTCGGGAGTGTGACACCAGGAAGGATAGCCACTAGCTTCTTGTTTTAGTTTTAAAAAGGCATCCACGTAGTCTGCAAAAATACCTTTCTGTCTCTCGTCGCCCTTGCGGTATTGTTGTGTTTTGGGAAAGTGGTAAATTTCGTACACTTCTAACAGTTGATATCCCAGGTCCAGAGCTTTAAACAATTCCACGCTCACCCACGTTCCTGTCAAGGTGCGTTCTTCCTGAGTGTGATGACAAGGTTGGCCTTGGTTGCACGTTTCGGCACATGTGCGACACAAAGGAAACATCAGTTTTCCTTGGCAATGGTGAGGTAAAACGGGATGGTACAAGTCTGTGGGTGGTAAGACTTTACACTTGATCAATCCTTCGTACTGTCGAATGTGGTCCAAGTCAATGTGTTCTGTCATCAATTCTGGATGCCCTACGGGAAAGTGACAATATTTGCACACGTAAGGATACAACGAACACACGTCCAAGTATTTGATTTCTTCTCCCTTCTCCTCATTCGCTTGGTACAGTAAACAGGTAGCATTCGTTCGTCCTCCGTACAAACTATCCCGAGGGTTTAATGGGTCCACCAACTTGTAACTTTCTACGATGCGTTTAAACTCGGGATCGGTTTTCAAACGCAGATCGTACTCGTGTTCCCACATTTCCACCACCTGGTATCCTTTGCTGTTCTAACTTCAAACGTCGCTGACACGTGGTCTGGTACAAGTCTTCCATGGTTCGTTGTAAAAACTGATTTTTGGTGTCTCGTTGAGGGTAGCATAGGGGACATCCGTGAAATAAACATCCGTTAAACTCGTACACGATCTGAGGGTTTTCTAAGTCCCAACCATCCACCGAATACGTTCCAATGGTCTTTTCGCCTCCTCCGTTGCGAGCGTGTTGGATCCATTTGTCTTCCTTGTCGCACAAGTAATGGAGCCAGCGTAGGGCTTTGACCGAGTATTGACGTTTAACAAAGTTCGTCGTTTGAGGACTGATGACAGCTAGAGTATTTTCAGGCATAAAGCGTTTTCGGTACACTAAAGAACACGCTTTGGCGATGGTACAAGCTTCTTTCAAAGGATCGATCCCTCCGTACTCCATGAACAATTCTCGAAATTTTCCACAGCAGCGTCGTAAAATGTCCACGTCAGATCGACAGTACATTAACATTTCTTCTTGAAAGTCAAAAGGGTCCGAGGCGTGAGTCTGGTACCAAGCGAAGAAAGCTTCTCGTTGTTCGGTACGCATGTTGTCGGGGTCGTAGTCGTCAGCCTCCGGCAAATGGGGCAGAACGGCATGTTGATTGGCTTCGGTATTGAAAAAGTGTGGAAAATAACCTTTAGCCAATTCTGTCATTCCAAACGTTTTAGGCATGCGACTCAATGGCATGGCCAAGTAACACATCGAATCTTTAAACTGCACTTGTCCTACTTGCATAGAAATGATTTTGGCTCCGTTTAAAGTCACTTGGGGTCGTTCGGTACTTTGTTCTGCATAGTATCTGAGCAGAAATTGCCCATCGTATCCCGAGAAATTGTGAGCCATGACCGTGGCATGGCAATGACAATTGCCGTAAAGTTCGATGTCTTCTGGACTCCACGTTTCGTCAATGGGGTTAAGGATCCATTGGGCAAACTTGGCTAACGTGTTTGACCCTCGAAAGATTTTTTCACGTCCTCCAGGAATCTTGCTGCAGTAAGGGCAATGACTAAAGATAGGTTCTTGGATGCACTGTTCGCACGCACGGTGAGCTACGCAGAAATTGGGAATGTGAATACCAGTTTCTTGCATGCATTCGAAATCAAAAAAGATAAAATTCCCTTTCTTCTGGGTATCATCTGATCGGGGTTGATATTTTTGAATGAAGCATTCGTGTTCCAAGTCCACGATTTGGTGACAAATATGACATCGTTTCTTCCCTCGACAAACGTGAAACTTGGTACAATTGGTACGTATGCCTTGTCCACAAGTAGGGCACAATCTCAGCAGTTGACAAGCACTTTTCTGCTGTGAACCTTGCATCTTCAAATGTTGTTGGTAACAGGTAAGACTGACAAAAGTGCGCTGACACACAGGGCAATGCACTCTTTCTTGTCCTTGAACCAGACAAGGTTGTGAGGCTAAACATCCCTCACATTTTGATCCACAATGTTTGTGTTGTTCTCGATTGTTATAACCATAATCACATTTTTCACAGTAGTAACCGTATCCCTGGAATGCAGTGATACTGGTAATGGTATCAAAATGACCATCGTGATGATAGACATGAATGTATTTTCCGTCTTTGAAATCGTGGCCTCGAAACAAAAGTTGTCCACGCACTTGTTGAGGGTGTACTTTCAAAGTGTAATGTGGAGACAAGACGTCTTGTAATTGTTGCATTTCTGGAATGCCACAAGGAGTGTCTTTGGATATCCCCGCTTGCTGTAACAGGAGTTCTGCTTCACTTCGTTGTTTGGCTCGGTCCGATTGTTGAATAGTTTTCCAGGCTCTTTTCCATTCTACCGTGTCGTTCTTGTTGGCATACGTTCGTCCCACGACGACAGCACGGGCTAAACACATCTGGTCTTGAGGATTGTTAATTTGGACGAGGCTTCGCTTCATGCTGCGAAGGCTGTCCACCAATAACACTTTTTTGCATCGTCCGGTCCCCTGGGGAGGAGACACGTGGGTCATAAACAGTGTGGCTTTTCCATCGTCAATGTGAAACTTGTCGTTGGATTGTTGCACATGTTGAATTTTGTCGATGACTTTGGAAGGTGTTAATTCTGATGGACTAGTAAACTCGATCCAAACGGGAGACTTTAAATTATCGTGATGAATAGAAAGTCTCAAGCGATCGTCTTCTTTAGCTTGACATTGCTGTTTCAGTGCAGTTAACACAGAATCCCACACCTCAGTAATGAACCCTTCTGTATTCTCCAAAGGTACATTGGCCTTGAAATCTTTAAACTTTACGGCATACGTGTAAGCCGTTGTTCTAAATTTTCGAGAGGAACGCTTTTCTGTCTCTCGAATGTGATAGTAATTTTCAGGGTTTACTAAGGGTGGTGCACTTTGCTTGGACGTGGATTGTCTGGGTGTAAATTCGGGCTCACTCATGTCATCTTCAAAATCACTGGCATGAATTTGAGCCAAGACTTCAGCTACTGTGCTAGGCGATACATTACGTTTCTGTCTCTTACTGTCTTTTCCTTTCTCCACAGCATGATGTGGTCTTTTCATCTTGTCTGCAAAAAGTCAAATGACTACCTTTTAAAGACCATAACCCCTATATAATCATGTCCGATCCGTGCATATATATATAAAGGCTAGTGTCTAACCTTTCAGTATTCATTTCACTCTCACATTGACCAGAACGATGGAAGAACCTACACAAGTGGAACTTCTCATTAGAGCTTTACGTGGGGTCATACGAAAGTTTTCGTCAGACCAGCCGACGGCCTACTCTCCTTCCTATCGAGATAAAAGTCAAGATACTTGCTATATCTGTAAGAAGAAAGGACATTGGGCTACAGAATGTTCAGATCGTAACAAAAATAAAAAAGGTACCAATAGAGACAAAAGTCAAGATACCTGTTATTATTGTAAAGAGAAAGGACATTGGTCTCCAAACTGCCCTAAGAAACAACAGGAGCAGGAGGAGGAGGAGAAGGAGGAGGAGGAGGAGGAGGAGGAAAGAAATTCTGAACAGGAGGAGGAAGAGGTACCCTCCCCCAAGGAAGAACCCCGACACGTTCACAAAGACAAGAAAAGAAGACGAAACGAAACTGACGAAGAAAAAGAAAAAGCTGTGACAGTAAAGAAAATGAAAAAACAGAAAGAGTGAAACAGAAGAAAACCTATGAACTTTTTAAAAATGGTCTTGTGTTATGTTATGTTGTGATATTGAATTGTAACGTTTGTACTAGAATACACCAGAGAGAAAAAAACGTAAGTGTCTCTTGGTTTTGATTTGATAGTATAATTACCTACACTCACACATTCATTCACTCACACGTACATCATGGGTTTTTAAAAAAATAAAGGACTTTTGAGTTTTCATTGAAATAGGCAATTGACATAGTATTTCTTTTCGAAATAATTGGAGTGGTCCTGAAAAGGACCGTTGGTGTTTTGTGTGTTTAAAACAAAACAAACTCAGAAACGGGACGAAATCCTCTTGAGCTGTCTTAAGCCTTTGCCACGGCCAAGGCCTACTTCGGGACTGGTGGTTCCTGTCAATGATTTGGTAGAAATCACTAACGGTGGTAAGGTAGACGTAGTCACAGAGAGATCGGGTTGTTTCGCTCGAGAAGGTCTTTTTCTCTTCGGTCGTGATAAAGAAGTCTGATACATTTGTTTCAGACTCCTTAACTCAGCTAAAATATCTAAAAGTACCGTCGTAACCGTTTGATTTTCACTATTTTCTTTCTGTCCTTGGTCTTCATTCTTCTCCGTTGCTGCTGTTGCTGCTACTGTTTCTTCCTGGTGTTTTCTTCTTGCTTCTTCTTCTTCCTGCTGTTGCATAAGAAAAGCTTGTTCTTCTACTTTCTGTTGTTGTAAAAATCGCTCCAATGCTTCTTTTTGTCTTTGTTTAAAATCATCGACGTGTCCATAAGAAGATACAGAAGGCAACGAAGGTTCCGGAATAAATTCTTGCGATGTTAAAAAATCCACAATATCCCAGTTAAAATCAACTTCTTCTGGATGTAGATTTGTCATGACTTTAGTAGTCACTGTTGGTCCATGACTTGCTGTCTCTACTCCTGTCTCACTCCAATTCATTGTCTTCTTACTGGCCGCCATGATTGACAACTCTCTTGAATCGATTGACTGCGCACAGGCGCTAGTACCTCTATATAGAAAAGGTGACGTCACAGACTGCTCTCTTCCGATTGGATGGTTGTGACTGACTTTTGTAACGCACGTTTGGATTGGTGGATACACTCAATCCGTTTCAATCCGCTCTTCCCCTATAAATAACCGCAGTACACGGCATTCGCTTCACCTGTTCTCATCAGAAGATGTGGACTAATGTTGAATCGTCAACCCTTGTGTCAAGTATGCTGTTTAGGACTGACATACCCATGTATGTCAGATCATCATGGAGTGTCATTCATAGGACGGAGACAGCCTATTGGAAGAGAAGAGTCTATGTGGAAAGACAAGGTTGCTTGAAGAGAGTTCTCTTCTATGGACCCACAGTAAGGAGAAGTTTAAGGAAGAGAAGAAGATCTGTGAGATGTCCTCTATGTTAACAAGACAACGTTAACATTACACATAACGGTCCTTTTCAGGACCACTCATAAGTCTCGAAAAGATGGTAGCTTTCATTGCCACCCTTTTTTTCCCTTGTCCCTCTACAGTCCCCTATACCCATCCTATTCCCCATGTTATATTTCCCTTGACGCTATATAGACCCACTATGTTCAATTCCCCTTGACGCTATAGTATCCCAAGCTGTTTTGACGCCATAGTATCCCAAGCTGTTTTTGACTGGGATTTCCCTTGACGCTATAAATCTTGACGCCATAGTATCCCAAGCCGTTTTTGACTGGATTTTCCCTTGACGCCACGGTATCCCCATATACTACTCACATGCCTATTAAACTGTAAGAATCGAATGTTATATGACATTGTGGAACCACAGGGCCAAACAATACACCACACATGTAGATTAAGAAAGTCCATGTATGTCAATACATTTGTTTATATAAATAAACCATGGAATCCTGATTTATACCAAACAAGAACCGACACAACGAAAAACTAATTCAAAGAAATACAAGCTCTGTACCTACCTATTTCCAAGAATGGGTTCTAGTGTAGCATATGATAACATAATAGAGAAGAGATCTGCAAAGGTAATTTCAACTTGGCAGTATTAGTGCAAAGAACAGAGAATTGTGTAAGTTAAAAGGAATAAATGTCCATGCATTTTCTTTCTCCAATTATTGTTACCATTAACCTCACCATCTAGTATTTTTTAGTTAGATAGTTCTATATTAACATGTTGTGTGTGTGTGTATGTGTGTGTGTGTGTGTGTGTGTGTGTGTGTGTGTGTGTGTGGATACCCAGCTTAGAAAGCTGACCATCAGTTTTCCGAAGTTGTTCCGCACACAGTTTAATTTATAACTTTTAAATAATATTTGTCTTCAAATGATAGTTTACACCAATTACAGAAAGAGTTGAAAGAAGATTGCATCTAAAAAAAATGAAATTAGATATCTTAGTGGGGATGCTTAATAAATTTAGATTCCAACAGCTAACTTTAACAATTAATATTCATCCATCTCGTACAAGGTTAACTTTACTATCCAGCTTTACGATGGTTTAATCCAAAACAAACAAAGACTGTCAGGAATAAGATGCACTTTAAAACACGATAAGAACGTACATTCCTCTATAACTAAACTGAAACAATTGTTGAGGCCATGAACTAAACAATACACGATAATGAAATCAGTCACAAGTAATATAATACATTATTTACTGAATATAACAAATGGTTGCAAGACGTAAGATGTCTGCTTCGAAAGACTCTTATTCGTGCGTTATCTCGTTACTTAGATGATATACTATATATATATATAACAAACCTATGAAAAGTACATATAACACCGAGGAAGGGCAGACAAACCTATTGTTATGTATATTTATTTTGCATTGTTTGTTATTATTTTATTATATATTTTGGGTTTTATAAAATTTTGTTTTGTACTTGACCTTCTCAAAAATCAAGGTCATTGTTCACCTGATCAGAAAGATTTTATTATTTTCTCGATGATTGAGTGTTTAATATTATCATCATTATTAAAGGAAGTAAACAGATAAATATTGGTCTGAGTCAAGGATACCATATTTTCTGTCATAGGTTTAGTAACAAACCTTCTAATTATCATCAAGATATTTATAGAAAATAGAACAGTTGGTATTCATCCGCGTTATTTGGTATATCTTAGTTATTATATGTAAATAGTTTTTACGTATTTACTTGAAAACTTTTAATTCCTATGAAAACATCTGGGCAGATTGCATTTGTACAGTTGCACTCATAATTAAATCTGTGAAATTAGTTATTATTTCTGAAATACCAAGCACTCTTTAATATTCTCGGAAGAGACATTAACTGGAAATTACGGTGAATTCAAAGAAGGAATCCTTGGATTATATTACTTTGCTTCATAAAAGACTATTTTAACATCATTACGATTCTGTCCTTTGTTAAATTAGTACATTAACTACCGGGGACTACAGGCACAACAATACCTTAGAGTTGCTAATTGTTAATACCATGCAATATTCATTAGGAGTAATCCTAGGATTATTTGAGATTGAATTCGCAATAACGTAAGTTCATTTCACATTTTCATTTTGTATTCAAAAGAATAAAAATTATTTGTAGAACTTTACAAATCGTTTTACTTCTCACTATTTTCTGTTACTTAGTCTAAGATAATAACGTAGTAATAATATATTTTTCAATTTCAGTTGATTACAAAGATGGAACGTTATAGGTATCATTACATTAAAAAAATGGTACTTGGTAATTACATAATTTCAAATAATAAAAATGCATACTATAGTGCATTACATAGCTGACAAGAACCAAATACAGCTCCAATTTAAACGAATTCAATAGTACGGGCTCATGCAAATGTCGGACGAGTCAGACACACCTTTTGCTATCCTGATGCTAACAGCCGTTATAAACAATTACAACGAGCCGCGATAAACATATTAAATATTAGCATTGAATATGAAGACTTGAATGTAATAGATGTTATGGAAATGCTGCTCACACGTGTTAGGAATATCTAATGCAAAGTAATTTTCTCTATTCAGAACAGAGCTTAGTGACCCTCAAACATGACCTAGCTGCTGGATTAGGAAACTTTATAATAGATGATAAAGTGCATTCATATAATTTTGGAGTGGTACAATGAAGTATTGGAAAATTAGATAATATGGTGAAAGTTATAAAGGACAGGTTTAAAGGACATTGAGCAAAAAGTGACAATAACAAACAAGTTAGAATACAAAATTGAAAGAAATTGAAAGAAACTGAAATTGATGAACATTGAAGAAAAAAACTTGAAATTGATATCAACATAGAAAGACTTAAGTGTTAAGTAAAACAATCGACAGAGTTCATTCAGAAATGGAGAAATCATTGAGTACATTAAACAAAAATATGGGACTAAAGGCTTCCAATTAATCACATCAAAAAGACACTGAAGCGTGCATCTTTTAAATATCCAAGGAAATATGATAAGGTAAAGAAGCTAGTTACGCCGATAGTTACTGAACTAAATATGAATCATAGCATAATTGTAAACTTAGTAGAACTGACGAAATTAACTAATGTAACTACTAATCCTGCTGTGAAAAGACTTATTGACGTTCAAATACAAAATACTTTTACGGATATTAATTTAACTGACTTAGAGAGAGGAGGCCGATAAGAAATACAAGTCATTGAGCATAATACAAAAAAAAATCGAGAACTTTTCGACAGACGTATGGTATATACAGATCAAAAAGTAAATTAAAGTGTCAAAGAAATTCTTAATCTGACTCAATCAAATAATTAGAAAAAAATGCAAGATAAACAAGATTTAATATATTAAATAATGACTTAAAACAGTATAAAAAATCATGCTAAGGCGTAAAGAACTACTCGTGATCATATTAGTAAATGCGTAAATGAAAACAAAACAAAAAATAGATAAACAATAAAGGATCCTAATATTGCTGATGATAATAAAGTAAAATCGAAAAAGTTACAACAGAATGTGTTATATACAGGCTATGAAGTAAATACAAATTGGAACTTAAACATGAAATACATAAAACGTATGGTATAAAAATTGTACAATTTTAAAACCCACATAAGAACTGCACGTCTTGAAATTAATAAAATATAAATGAAAGCAACAATAAACAAATTCTAAGAGACAGTTAATGCTAAGTAAAATATATTACTTTCTGATTTCGGCTATGTAACATCCACTAATACTATTGACTTTTCTTCAAATCTACATATGTATGACCGTTAGCTGACACAAATGTAGCTAAAATGTTAAACGAATTTCGAATTTCGAATTGTTTAACATCCTGACTTTATTCTGCTTTATTCTGCTTTTGCAAGTCAGAACCATAAATAATTAAACTTCATAAATTGATGATGATTGTTATAATTGAGTTTTGTTCTCTTTGTGATCAAAACGTGTTAGAATGTTTAAGGAGGACTGTGTATTGTATGTGCATGGACATTAACAGTTCTCTCTCGATGTATATTATTAAAACAATAATTTCTTCCAGCAGATGGGAAGTATATTCAGAAATAGCGTAAGCTGGATATGTATAATGTTTATAATTATTAATTATTATATTTATATTTATAATATTTATCACTAAATTCTTCAAAACCAAAGTTTATTTATTATAGTCCAAGTTTTGTCTGAAATAGTTTCCATATAGCATTGACCTCACACAACATCATAGTAATTGCAGATTCAATATTTGATGGCACAACAAAAAGTAAACATATTTAATTTTTTTAAAAATAAGGCAGAATAGCACTGCTTAAGTAGAGGTTTGGTGCAAAGCAAATTAAATGTGAGCTTTGTAATACAGTGGTAAAGAGACAAAGGATAAATAATCAAACGTTCGTAAAAATGAATCAACTCAGGTCAGCCAGAATGGAACTGGAAAGGTTCTGGTGTACTGTAAGATTTTGATGAAGCGCATACAACATTCACTGCAAAATGTCATGAATGAGAACAAAGTAATATATTAATGGAAAAAAACGATATGCAAAATAGATGCAGTTTTTTTGTTGTTGATAGCATGATTGTTTTCCAGTGTCTATCCGCTAGGTCATATATTACGTGTTTCGGTTTGATAGTAAAAAAGTTTGATTAAAACACTAGATTTCTAACACTGAAAATAAAGTAAAATAATTTGCTTGGTAAGATCTAGGAACTAAATGTTAGAAATTGAATGAAAATATTTTGAGATGTTGTTAATAATTTAATTGTAAACAAATCATTTTAAAATGTTTGAACTTTTGGTAACAAGTTAAGATACTATGCTTGCGGTAAAGTTGTAGCCACAAATGCTTTAAACTGTTTTTGTAAGGAACATCTTCAAGAAATCGAAAAAGAAAAAAGCTGCAACATTAGGCGCTCAGGATTAAGATGTTATTGTTCGAAAATGTCGGCCTTGTGTCAGTATAGTGTGACAGGGTGGGGCATCAATACAAAATTCTTGGATATAATAATTGGAATACAAATTTCTGAACTTTCTTTGTTAATATTCTTAGAAGATACCATTATAGCCAAAACTATCTCAAATTATTTAGCATATACGATGATGATTGAAATGTACATGTGGCTGGTTGTATGAGAATAACGTAGCTATGTTAATTGGTTTGGTCTGGACTAGTGCATTCTTCTTTTGGAGCAACTTCCATCAGCACTCTCACATTTTTAATGTTTTGTTTCGCCTCAATAGGAAAACAGCTTCATAACCTTGCTCTCTCGTTTTGTAATGAATATTTTTCTGTTCAATACTAAACTATATGTAATTACAATACCATTTTGCTTCAACTGCTTCACACGATGAAATGCATACTGTGCAATATGGCCTCTGCTAGTGAAATTAAGTTAGCTTGAAAACATTACGTTCTCCTATATTATCTTGAACGATTTTTGTCCAGTCCGTTCCATTTTTACAGGTACTTTACCACCATTGAAACAAGGAATATAATCATCATCAGCACAGTTTTGTGCAAAGCGACATGAATAAATTTTATGTATTCTAAGTGGTGGTATAGCAATCTAGTGTCATTGTAATGTTCAGAAGATAAAACAAATCTTTCACAATGTCATGATGACAATTGTATTTTCATTCTGAATTACAAATCAGTACAAATTATCAAAATGAAAACGCTCTCGTTGTTAAAGATGATTTATTGAGAATTTTCTGTTATGTTAACTTGTAATGGCGTACACGTGCCTCCAATTCCGCAATGGTTATTTCCTTTGTTTTGCTGACCAGTGGGATTTCTATTTACATTAAATATCAATAATTGTTTTCCAAATAACCTGCTGAGGAGCTTATGGGAAGCTCCTTAGACAGATATTTAAAATTTTATATTTTTGATATCATGACATGAATGAGCTCAGCGAGTAAGAAAATAATTTTAGACCTGTTCTTAGTTATTTTTTTCTTAGCGTGTGTGATCGTAAGATTTTTGTAATTAGAGGATGTAAAATCCAAAACAATCATGTAATTCGATTTTAGAGATATAAGGATGTAGACCACCAGGATATGGCATCGAGAGATGATGTAAGTTGAAACTTTAATATGGCGGAAATTAATATAAGGAGAACATGTGGTTATACATAGATTAAACAAATTACATGTTTTGTTGTTAGTGGAAGGAAAGAATGCGTTTGATATAAAGCAGCGATATGAGTTCTTTTCCCCAAATCGGAACAAAACACAAATGCGGTTTTGTATTTATTACATGCTCTTTATATATTTTATTCTGAAATGTTCTTCGCTTCACATCATGAATAAAATCAAAGTCAATTGAGATTTATAGAAGTTCGAGTCAGTGGGGGTCTAAGACAATCCTTGCCCAGACGTCAAAAAGACACCTAATTAGCTGTAATCTGGGTGTGCGATACGACAATACGAATTGTAGAGCTGTCTCAAACACCCGATTGAGCATATACTACTAAATGAGTAAGTATACAAAATACTAGACTAATTTACAAGCAGTAAAGTGACATATAATATCAGGTGCAAAAAGTAAATGAGTGTGGCGGATAAATAGCAGATTCATGGTTCTGTTCACGATGCAGTAAAGATGAGGACAGTTCTGAGTGCTCCTGCGTCTTCGAAAGCAGTTTGTAGCTTTCAAACCCTCGCAAAAATCGAAAGTAAATATGATAAGAATGGATAACATGAGACCAAATGCTTACAATTTCATCCCTATGCCAGTTTCAAAAGAAAATTATAATGCAAGGCAGGCAAATATATGAAATTATATAATTCTTCATTCTTTCTAAAGCGCTTGTTTCGTGCTTTAGAATGTGCCCTTTATCTGTTTTTTAGTTGTCTTTATATATTATAATTTACTAAAAGTTGGCGGACTCTATGAAACCTCTCCTCTTTTAAAGGATATCCGTATGACGAGTTATATAAATTTATTCTAACAGAAAGTTATTATACTAATTCAAGCACTGATTATAACCCAAGCAACTCTATGAGGCGCCGTAGCGGACAATGCTTGTCCAATGAGAAAGTGTGCGTTGAAATTTAGATGTCTTATGTCCAGACGTCCAATATCACGTGTTGGATCAGACTGCATCTCCTTAAAGTTCTATTTTGTAGATCGAGATTTTAGATTTTTGTGTTGAAATATACAGTGGTGGTTTAAAGTTCTATTTCCTATATCGACGTTTTACAGTGTATATTTTGAATTACACAGCGGTGGTTAAAATTTATATATATTGTCGAGAATCTCTAATTCATACATTGGATGTAACTGTTTGTGAGTATTTATATTTCATCTGTTGAATTTCAAAACCTCCTTGTTTAAAAATAACATTCTGTTCACGAGATTGACCTCTAGCGAAGAAATAAATTTATAGTAATTCTCGACCTGTGGCTTGTAACTTTCAAACTGTAAATGCATGAAGTGTAATGGCGCCTCATACTTGAATACATGAATGGTGTATCTTAATACTCGATATTATTGACTTGTGTAATTTAACAGATATAATCTAAAAACTCAACATACGACATGGGACTTTCAGTACCATCAATTTCATTCTACATAATAAATTAAAACTCGCGACATATGACATTACAATTTCCGTAACCGCCGTGTAATTCAAAAGATGCAGTTTACAATCTCGACATTGGACATCGAAGTTTTAACTAGCGCTGTGTAATTCAAAAGATGAAATCTAAATTTTCAACATCTGAAATGGAACTTTCAACATAAACTCTTTGAACCAAAGCGTAAATTAGAACGTATCGATGTATGACATTGAAATTTCAACCACCGCCGTGTAATTCAAACGACACAATCTAAAACCTTGACATAGAAAATATAACTTAGAGACAGTACTATTTATTTCAACAGATATAATTTAAAATCTCAACATAGAAAATGGAATTTCAAGGAAAAGCATTTTTGAAAAATGTGAAATTGGAAATCTGGATATATGACATTAAAATTGAAACGACAACGTTCTAATTGGTCCAGCTTTTGTCCGTTATGGCGACTCGTACAACTTCATTGACGTAAATATCAGCGGTTCAATTCTTAATCGTCCATATGCTACCAAAACTCGAAAGTTCATTTGCAAAAGCACTTACCGTTTTCAGCTCACGAAATTTGCACAATAAATTAATCACACACGTAAAATACATTAAGAAGCCCAATTAATGATGAACAAAAATGTTATTTTTGCACTGAACCTTTTATTACGGTATGTCAGTCCCAAATGAACATGATCAAATTAGTAAAGAAGTTGTTGATTAAGTCCGATCACCACATATACTCTAGATAACCTGCAGGGAGAGTGTAAAGATAGCGATAATTATATACCCATTTGAACCCAACGGGCTCTATCTGTGACGATTTGAATTAGATTACTAAATCACTGATCTCATTTGTATTAGAAATTTCGTATGTAGGGATCTTTAATATTACAGAAAATCCTAAACCGTGATAAGATTTAAACGGAAAATAATTTTGAGTAGCTTTAGCATTTCGAATAACCACAATATCCTGACATGCATGATAGATAGATAGATATATAAATAGATAGATAGATTGATAAATAGATTGATTGATGGATACATACATACATACATACATACATACATACATACATACATACATACATACATACATACATACATACATACATACATACATACATACATACATACATACATACATACATACATACATACATACATCAGAGGCGTAGCGATGATATTTTGCGCCCGGGGACGAACTATAAAATTGGCGCCCCAGCGATCTTGTGACCGATTTATTACCCTTGTTTACTTATCATAATGTAACGTTGCAAGCCTCATTTTGGCGCCCCTGTACCTTGGCGCCCTGGAACATATGTACCCCCTTCCCCCCCTCCCCAGCTACGCCTCTGACATACATACATACATACATACATACATACATACATACATACATACATACATACATACATACATACATACATACATACATACATACATACATACATACATACATACATACATACATACATACATACATACATACATACATACATACATACAAGCTTGCTTATTATCATGAAACAATTTTATATCTTTCTGTGAAAGTTCAATGTCATTGTCCATTCAGATTTTAAGGTGCGAAGTAATTTACTGAAAGAGAAACTTACAATCGTAAGCAGGCAGTATTGCTTTAAATGTATATACAAGGTTATTGAGTAGGCTAGATGAACGACAAAAAACAGACATTTCATTAACTAAATGCATATTACGTATTCTCCCTAAAAAACAATGCCGATGTAAAACCAGGTTGATATATGTACATTTCACACTGTTTCTAGATTTATTGCCACTAACTAAATATATGTATATGAACTAACCATGACACTTGGCTTGATGCAATAGACGTAATGCCCTTTGCGTATTTTTGGGCAATGCTATGCTATTGGAGATTTTCTAAGTCTAATGCTTTTGCAGCAACCGCAAAGTATCGTGTCTCTTCAGGATTAGTCTGACCAGGGTGTTGACTCACGTTCGTTGAAAGTTTCTGACAATGTATTTGCTGGAGCAACGCTCACGAATATTAAACAAGTCTGACAAACACTAATGAATGCATAATCACGTATTTTATGCTCGATGTTTTCCTGTCTATTGATTTGTCCGAAATGGGATACATTATATGAACGTTGGCTATTTTCCATTTTCAGATGTTTCTCTTTTCGTATAGAAGTTGGCAGTCAGCTTCTAGTATCAATTTATATGTATGTAAATAACAAAAGTCAGGATCCCAGTCAAATAATGTTGATAAAACGACCACCTTTCATGCTTCTGGGTGTAATAGACACGTTGTTTTATGTGTATATCATCTGATATGAATATAGAATTCTAAAGAGAAGATGAAAATATGTTTTATAAAATATTAAATAGATGTTTTATGCATTTCTGATTCATGTATAAACTATGTAACTGCATGTTGTAACCGTTATATGTTTTGTTTCGGAAAACGCAAACTCTTTTGAATGATGGTTTAGAACCGTGCTTAAAATGTATTTCTTCGTTTTAAATTTAGTTTTGTTGTTACACTGAATTCATTTATTTTTCGTTAGAAAGGATCAAAATGAATATTTTACTTTCTAATTCCAGTCCTATATATTTTCGTCGGATAGTTCATATATATATATATATATATATATATATATATATATATATATATATATATATATATATATATATATATATATATATATATATATATATATAGTTGAATTAAAACTTGCGACTGTGACTATAACGTTCAGGATCCAGCGGATGCAATTCTATATCCGGGGTGAGGTAGCGGAGAACAAAAATCTAATGAATACAGATTAATAATATTATTGTAATATTTATAAGCTTTAAACATTTGAATGTTTATTTGAAAGTTTAAAATACACACGAACCCAAGAGAACTGCTCCAGTGTTATTAACTTATTGTTCAGAGTTTTATTTTGTTAACCAGAAGGGTAGTATTTAGCTAATAATAAAAATAACAATATAGCTAACTGTGATATTCAATATTTAAATGTCACTGTTTTTTTAAAATATATTCTATCTGATTTTGTAAGGGAAAATATACATGCTTGCGAATATATGATGTTCAAAATTTTTAAAGGAACAGCACTCGCAATAATAAACCGATACAGTATTCGAAAATGTTTTTCTTTTCCTTTTCAGTGAGTTTGAAGTCATGTCTTCTCTTATTGCAGTACCATCAAATGATGTGAAACAACCATTTCCGGATCCCTGGGTGGCGGAGGGGTCTAAAGCCCTTGCCTGTACTGATCATTTCCATTTCATCTTTTTCCGTCTGGGTTCGCGACTTGGGTTAGGTCAATGCTTGCGAATATATGATGTTCGAAATTTTTAAAGGAACAGCACTCGCAATAATAAACCGATACAGTATTCGAAAATGTTTTTCTTTTCCTTTTCAGTGAGTTTGAAGTCATGTCTTCTCTTATTGCAGTACCATCAAACTATGTGAAACAACCATTTCCGGATCCCTGGGTGGCGGAGGGGTCTAAAGCCCTTGCCTGTACTGATCATTTCCATTTCATCTTTTTCCGTCTGGGTTCGCGACTTGGGTTAGGTCAATGTACGTATGCGAGGAAGTTTGCAATACATTTTTCTTGGGTAGGTGATTCTTCTTATCAAGATCTTGTTTTCCGGGCTCATCTTCTGCAAACAATACTGGCCGTCATGTATAGCCTGTCGTATCCTAAGAAACGACAATATTCCTACAACATCAACCATAGTAGCCTAATCCTGAAATTAAAATATCAGAAATCTTCATGTTATTTGAAACCTTACATATTATGTTGTTTCAGGTATTACATTAGAGCACCTATAATGAAATTAATCTTTACTGAACGAAATGAGTTTTAATGAAACTCGCGTTCTTGGCACAATTTCAGCAACTTAAATGAATCAATGCAAAAATGGGAATAAGCTCTTTTGCCAGAATACTTTGTTACTTGTTAGTATGGCACCACTATGTCAACAATGTAGGTATAGGTCCTTGTACTTCTTGAATAAGGCATATATATATATATATATATATATATATATTGTCTGCGTCTTGTTGTAGGTCTGGATGTTGATATTTTCATAACGAGGTTTGTCTCTTGTCATGTGACACTTGCACTTAGACTCTTGTTTCGTCGGCAGTTGCCCACGCATGACCAGCTTTTTACAAGTACTTAGTTTATATACACACATTGGGTTAGCTTATATATTAAATGAGTACTGCATTAAGGTTTGTGTTAGTACACTTTTGTCGTAATACAACTGCCTTGATGGTTTGTGTATCTTGAATCGTTATTCATAATAATCAATTTATTTCTCAGGAATACGTAAAATATTAAAATGAGCTATCAGTCTTGCTAATTAAATTCTAAATGTCCATTCAAGTTCTTTCACAAGTCCAAATGTACAGAGCTCTAAAACAATTTCAGTGTTGATCCGAATGCATGAAAACTGTGAATGCGCAGATGTGTCATTAGTCTCGAATGTGCTAATTTGTCAACATTGTTACAGCATCAAAATGATATAGTCCAAAATACCAGTGAAAAAATTACCAATAATCCAAAGACAATAATTTAATCTGAAAATTCATAATAAGCTCATTGTAATTCCAGTGAATAATTTAAATAAATAATTCCACCCAAATTACAAACTGATGAAAACAGCTGATTTCACTTCGGATGTTAAGATATAAATAGTAATTAAAATATAGTCAATCTTAATAGCCCATTTCATACCGGATTTAACCGAGTATATCCGTAATTATCTGTATAACCTCCAGAGTCACTTTATACTACAGCCAAATAAACGCTAGTGGCACATGTACATAACAAAATGGCGTCCACTGATGTCTTGAACCATTTCAGAAATAATAAAAAATTAAGAATGCCCGCTACTTGTATTGTCAGAGGTTGTAAAAGTCGCTCCAATCAAGGAATTAAATTCTATCGTCTGCGAAGGAGAGATGATTTGCTATGCAAACAGTGGCTCATACGAGCAGAAAGATCGAAACTTGAATTGGCCAGAACACGAATTAAATTCAAGAAAGCGAGAATGTGTTCGCTGCATTTAAGTGCTGATGCTGAAGGAACTTCTACAGCTTAACCGTCGAGAAATATGCCAGGTTTGTTATACCGCATATTAATACGAAAAAGATTCCTTATATTAATAAACGACACGCAATTTATATAATACGGTGTCGTGGTAAAGAAAGGTACGTAAAATATGTTCTACGGAAAAAAAGATTGTTAAATAATTTAGTATCGTGAATTAATTTGATATCGTGAGTTTATTCAGTACTGACTAATGACGTCATAATCAAGGTTTGTGATGGTCCTCTGACCCAGTGTTCAACCTATTACAGCGATAATAAAAACAAAAATAGATTCATCAGAAGAGACTACACAGAATCTTCATAATAGCTGCAGATTTATAGCAATTATTTTTTCTTGTACTTTTGTAAAATTTTGTTTGCCATATATTCATAAAAAAGTCTAAAGTTTTGGCAAGAATTTGTCTACCCATTCTTGATTCAATTCAAATAGCTGCTGATAAAAACTTCCAGACTCTGGATGAAGCAAGGAATACAACACGAGTTTCGACCCGACATTGTTGTTGTTGTTTTTGTTGTTGTTGTAGGGTTTAACGCCATTTTTCAGCACACGATAGGCTCTACATGGCGGCCAGTATTAATGGTGGAGGAAGAATCCGGAGAAAACCCCTGGAAAAAACCCACCGACCAACGAGAAGCTTCTGGCAAACTTTCTCACATACCCACATTGGCTGAATCTGAGACTCGAACCCACGCAAGCAGAGATGAGATGGCAGTGATCCGTAACGGAGAGCGCTTTAGACCACTCGGCCACTCGGTGCCCCACCAACCCGGCATTCACCACTATACAAGTTTTAATATCATTTAAGATATCCCCTTTTCGAAAAATTACGATTGTGTTGTTTTCCAGGTTTTTTTTTTATTTCCGTGTGTTACAGGATTCGTTGTATTGACTTTTAGCTCTTTGAACTTGAATAGCAGTTTTGGCAAAGACAAAGTCAACCTATTCATCTACACACAACATTGCAAATAGCTGAAAACATTGCAATGTCATACCGCTATGCTGGTCAAAATCTGTCTTCAAGTCATAAAATATGTATATACAATGGGTGTAAAAACACTGACCTGCATTTCCAAAAGAGGACAACTAAATATTTATGCCAAGGGATTAAACGTTAACATATAAGCTTTGACTTTGGAATATATGGCTTTCATTTATTTATTTGCTATATGGTCCTTGATAGTTTTTGTTGTCTTTTGATATTTTTAGTTGCCTTGAACAATCAAATCACTGGAAATGTTATTAATACTACTAGATTCTCCACGCTATAAATTTAAAAAAAATAACGAGTCGCTTACTTTACCGTCATTGTAATTCATGGAAAGTGTCAGTTGTTTTGGTTAACCCGAACGTTTTGATCCCCATGCCGGATATCAACTAATTCCGAGAAGTAGAGATACCATCCGGTGGGATATAATTTTCTTATCAACGTGGTTTTTGAACATTTTAAAAAGTCTCCATAAATGTTTGGAATCTTTCTTATAAAGTGTTTTTATAATACTTTTCTTTTTTGTACATAATTATTTAGTACTTCCATCAGCCAAGTGATTTATCATCTTATTGTTTCTGAAGTTTCGAACTGAATCAAGTGTGCGGTGCGATGCTTATATACAATCCAGGAGAAATTTTTGGCCTAAAAATGACTTCTTTTATTGTTATTTTTTTGATTTCCTTCATCATCTGTTCGCAAATACCCTCCATAAAGAGGTTCGATTGGTGTATCATTGTGAGTACAGAAGGAGATTTTTCTAAAAGTGAAGAAATAATGTTTTGGGAAATTACCATGTTACACGCAACGGGTCTCTCTAATGAAACGAATCACCATCGTTCGATAGTCAACGTTTCCTTTAGGACTTCAAGACAATAGTCTCTGTCAGTTGAAAGTTGTAGTTTTATCTAGCAGAATCCATATAATTTCGAAAGCAAGAGTTTGTTTTGTATTTGTTATCGTGGTTGTACAATATTTTACATCAAGTGTGTAACTAGGACAGCTTGTCTACAATACACAACTTGTTATTATTATTATTATTATTATTATTATTATTATTATTATTATTATTATTATAAAATTCATCAGGCATACTTTTAATTCGAAGTGATAAAATCGTAAGATTTTATCATTAATGCACTAGTAATCTATAATATAATACAAAATTGTATTGCCATCTTAACCAAGAATGCAAACAAATTAAATATAATAGCTGGTTTCTCTGATAAATATTATGGCTTTAAGCAGTAATAAAACAAATTAGTATATAGTCAAGTTTGTGCACATTCACCAGAAGTTACTTCCTGTTTGAACTTTAAGGCGAGCATTTTTGTGAGACAATGAACTTCTGGAGTAGGGCTCTTTGCATCTTCACTCAACCTTAACGGAACTAAAACATCAGCCCCTACGCCCCACACCCCCAAGTTATTAAGATGAATTTAAACCCTGTTGTCCATCAGGTTTGTCATTCAGTGTGAGTACTGTATACTTAAAAAGTGTCCCTCGAGCACTTATTGCATTATTCGTTACATTCGTACGAAATATAATTATCGTTTACAACCCTGTTTAACATTATAGTTACTACATCATAGGCTAGATTTCGTTACAACATCGATCATTATTAAGGTCGTAGTTAAGCTTATCATTATCAATTGTTTGTTACATTCTATATAATTTTATTGCTTTCACATCTGTAAAAGTATGCGTGTTTTATGTCGAGCCAATATCGATCATATGCGTTTCAAAATGTCTAAGTAATCATATAGTTGTTATCATTGGACTGAATGACACTGTATCGAAAAGGAAAATAAAAGAAACTAGATTATAGTATAAAGTAAATAAATTCCTGTTGCAAAACAAAATTTTTAAATTAGCATGCCTTGTGGTGGCAAAATAATCTATCGAAATTATGTCACAACGGTAGGAAATATAAACAAAAAGTGTAATCGTGCTAAATATTAACATTATTTACAACAATAACAACAACAACAACAACAACAACAATAATAATAATAATAATAATAATAATAATAATAATAATAATAATAATAATAATAATAATAATAATAGCAGTAGTACTAGAAGTAGTAGTTGTAGTAATAATGATATTTTTGGGAACATGGACCATAACAATAAAACTAATAATAATAAGAAGAATAAGAAGAGGAGGAATGATTCGCATTCGGAATTTGAATGCCTTTCACTAAATGTGTTCCACATCCTCGCCGAATCCACCAGACGGTTATCCAACATACGTCACATATAGGATGGTTGTTCCTGCGTGCCTGCATATTTCAAGTTCGGAGAGATTCACATCTAAGACGCTTTTAGAAAGCGCAGGTATAATAACAGCTATATAAATACTAATAACAACAACATTACGACTTTCAGCATAATCTAGCTACTATTACAGAAATAAAATAATTATTACAATGTTTTAGATATATGACCCTTTTGTCCTCGCCAATCTGTTTCTCTGAGTACCAACAATATCATAATAAACTATCTGATCAGTTGCAATTTATGTTTATGTACCGGCAACATGCACCAAGTATCCAGACAAGAAAAACAATAAAAAGGAATGTAATTAAACTTCAAAGAAGTCCAAAGCCGAGGGTTTCATAAAGTGATATGTCTCTTACAGTTATTTTATGTGAAATCACTTCGCTATAAATGCAAAAAAAAAAAAAAAAAGAACATAAATATTGCAATTCAGATCATGTGACGGCAGATATCTAGTACACATATATGGGTCGAAATAATGAAATCAGATACAGACAGAAGTTTCCCAATTAAGGCTAAACAAAAAGTAGTGTAAATTATTTGGAAGAATATCAATCTAACAGAGGATGTGAATGATGCATCTGGAGACTGGTAATTTGCTGGAGTATTGTCTGTAGCCTTATTGTAAAATCAAAATCCCTGACCCTTGCAATACAGAAAGGCCAAATCTGCAGTTCTAAATGTTAAAACTGGAAAGGAACAATGGCAATGTGCCAGCTTATACGGTGCAATTTAATTCAAAACAAAAATCAGCTGAAAAGTGTGTTCATAATGAAACAATTTGGGGATATATTCCATATGGAATATTTGGGAATGTATTTCCAACGGAATATTTGGGGATGTATTCCCAACGGAAGAATTTGGGATGTATTCTCAATGGAGGAATTTGCGGAAAGTTGAATATCATATTCACCTTTTTGCTGGTTGCCTATTAGGCTAAAACTAGTTTCACGCATTCAGTTTTAACAAAGAATAAAATCAAGGTGGAAACTGAACGAAAGTCCCAAGCCTGCAAGGACATTTCCTCTTTCTCAGAACACAATAGTTATTGAGACTCTGCGTAAAGCCTACCTACCGTAGTACCTTGCCATAAATTACCACGTTTCCTCTATCAAACATTTACCGTATACTACTATATGTTGCATAAAATTCAAAGATACTTACTTACTGCCAGAGTATTTAAATATTACAAAAGCAAATATAATAGGTAGTTATCATTAATTCAAGATAATCAGTATCGCCTTAACAGACAAAGGAAATTATTTCATATTTCTTCATATAACCCTATAAATCTTGCACATATGAACATTTGGATCGCATGCAATCAATGCTGCTAATGAACTAATAACTGTAAAATTCAAAGATAAATAGCATAGCAACTCTAGCATCAATACATTTGTATGAAATTGAATAAGATAAAAAGCATAACAACTTTAGCATCAACACATTTCCTTGAAATTGAATAAACGATACATAATAAGAAACCTAGTCATATCAAACAAATTTGCATTGAACAATTGTAAAAAGAATAGAAAAGAATATTACGTGGGTATTAAAATTGCGTAACTGATTGCTGTTATAATTTCTGCATCCAGCACTAAACCCTGTCTGTCTCACAAGACATACACCTGGTCAATTTCTTGTTTAACAGGGAAAGCACTATTTTTTTATAAGCTTCCTTCGTACCAACCTCCTTCCCCCTGTCTCTCTCTCTCTCTCTCTCTCTCTCTCTCTCTCTCTCTCTCTCTCTCTCTCTCTCTCTCTCTCTCTCTCTCTCTCTCGGTGGTCACTTTAAATTCACATTACTTCCATGGTGTACTCCTATTGTTAACGCGGCCAATCATATACAGTGGTTACTAAAATTTCCCTAAGAGAATCATTTGCTTCGTCAGTCAGATCAGTTCTAATCTCTGAACTTTGTTACATAAATTTTCCCTTTAAAGAATGTCTATTTGACACGGATCGGAAATTCAGCGACCGTTTTCTCTCAAACCATTTAAGGATATCCGGTCAACTTCTTTGAAACGGAAGACTTGCCCATTTGAAGTTTTAACACTGACATCGAAGAAATTAGAAAAAAAAGTCGAAATGAACCATCCCAAATACTTTCCTGGTCTAAATGTGATAAAATCTTAATGCTTGGAACATTTGACTTAAAGGTTTACTGATTATTTAAAATTCGATACAGTCATTCAATGGAATGTTTCTCAGAAGTGTTCGTGATACTGATACAATTAAAGGATTTACTCTCGATCTGGAAAGTATCCATTGACCCGAGAAAATAGAAACCGGCACATATGCTCTTAGAGACATTCCAACTCTTCAGTTTCAAAATATCATATATTTTCAGTGCACAAATATGTGTGCACATAAAGCAGGCATGCACACTGGTATCGCTTTACAGGAATTGCTACATAGTGTTCAGACATATGATAATATTTCTCGGGCAGTTCGTGCGTCCTGGAAGAAAAGTGTCAATGTATATGTGCCTGTCATACAACTCTTTTCCAAAGGCTGTCTTCTGCTTGGTGAGAGTTTTCTTGCAAAACGTTATGTGAAATCTCGATAACAATGAAATACTTAACATAAGTTACTGTAGATACAAGATATTTCCACAGATCAGTTGCTCATCAACTACTATAACATCACCACTGTTTTTTCTATCACATCTGCTGCCAATAAAAGCCAACGTATGTGAAATGGAGACAGACGTCTTTTGAAAGCAGCAGTTTCATAACTTTGTCACTTTAAAGAATATGCTAAACTATACCCACTATACTATGTTAAATCAAATAACGTCTCATCTTCTGAACATTTGCTTGTCTCACGAGTCTGCCATCTTGTATTTTCCATGGACAGAATTGTCCAGATAAACTTGAATACAGACCAACAACCTGGTGTAAGGAGAACAAATCAGTTATAAACCCTGCCCATGACAGGCAAGGGCATTCCAAAAGATTCAAACGATGTATTAACATGGCATCGTCGACTGTGTGGAGAAAATGAAGAATGTGCATGCACGGCAGTACCACAACTCAAATACGAAGATCTAGAATTGGTGCTTCTAAAGATGACCTCAGACGAAAAGTGTGCTTTTGAATGTTTTCAGCAGCAAACCACATGCGGCCTAAAATACACCTGAAAAAGACACCATTACAGTCCTTCTAAAAAATTCTAACTGCGGAATTTGAACAAGTAAACATAGATCTAGACGAACGCTTGTCATCCTTGGCCATTCATGATTGGAGAAAATGGATATTGTCATTAATAAGGACAGAAACGTCAACTTCCTACTGAACATCTCCAATGAAGATATAGAGGGCATTAATGGAGCCATTATCCCCATTACAGCAGCTGACGGTAATGGGAATACAGTCTATGATATGATAAGCACTAGTATGATTCAAATGTATCTTGTAATTTGTTGCCATTTATTGATGTCAGTGAGGAGGATGTACAACCAATTTCTGAAGACAAACTGCATGAAAGACGAGAAGGTGAAGAAGATGAAGAGGAAGAATTGTCTAATATTAGGATAAAGGTTGTTGCTGATTAAGATATTCTCCAAGATGTTCAAGCTCTCCTTGAAGAAATTATGACACCATTTATGGCAAAGATGAAACTGGTTTGCGGTATTAATTGAATTATATTAAAGTATCAAGATCTCTACAAAACATCATGACCGCCACTGTTATGCTGTTTTCCTCCGCCGTCCAGCGTTAGAGATGACGACATAGTCACATTGAAAGTGGTTTTCGATGATTTGTATGACTTAGGCTGATTTGAATTAAACAAATGAAAATGTCTTTTGCACCTGACAACAAGATTGCAAGAAATCTTTTTAAACTTATTGCTGGGAACAAAAGGAATGCAATATTTCCTCTAGAATTTCTAGTACTGTGTTTGAGTAAGTCCAAATTCATGAATTTAATATCAGGCTATGAAACATCAGACCTCATTTACAAATTGAAATATATGAGAGATGATGTTGAAAAAGACTACACTAAATTAGTAACTATTGAGAATATCGAGACCGCCACGCAAAACGTTTGGCGATTGTCAGTGGCTTTGCATTTTGTGGCTCTCATCACATTGATCGACTCGCTACCACACGCACATGAGAAGGAGGTTCGAAAAAATGTGTGATCAGGATTTATGTCAGGCAGCTTGAATTGAGATGGGGACAAATGTTGAAAGATTTCATTAAGAGAACATACACTGAGAATAAAACATTTTCCTGCATACCGATATAATGAGGCATTGTGACGAAATTGTAGCCTCGCCGTTGCTAAAAGACATGGAGGAAAATATGGATTAAACTTACTTCTGGCCAGTGTGAAGTCTTTACTTCCATCCTCAATCTTAAATGAAGCTTACAGTTATGCTAGATTTTGCTCACGGCTTTTCGATAGAACATTACACATCAAGTCATTTACACAGACAAATGAAATCTGAATTAGATACTGATTTAGAGATTGACCACATAGACTCAAATAAATGTATTCAACCGGGGGCGACACTAAGCAATGTAATTATAAATATGTACACAGATGAACAGAGACAATTACACATTGTAATCATGTCTGTCATCTCAGGAGAGGATGCTTCAAATATTAACATGAGACAAAAGACGAACAGATAGCATCCAAAATATCAGAAAGGTACTTGTGGAAAAAACATGTCATAAAGACTTGAGCTGTATTGTAAGAACATTTGGTCTTACACTTCGAAGACAGCGAAAGTCATTAAATTTTGAAAGTTCGTGATTCAAAGTTATGCAACAAGAGAGGGTCTATTGGGTATTACACTTAGTGATTGTCCTGACACTCAGTTCATAAACAGACCCATCCATCTCATTAATAGAATATAGAAAGATCAAAAGGGTCAAAAATAAATTAACTAAAGGCTAACCAAGAATTACATCATGCAAGAGCATGAAAGAGAAAAGCGAGGGGTAGAGAAAAAGGATAGTGAAGAGGATGACAACGACTATTGACTTGCGGAATTTCTAAGCTATTTTATGATTGCTTGCCAATTTGTAAGCCAGATGGGACAAATATATTCACCAATAAATATGTTGGTGTAAAACAACATCTTCCCGAGTTAATGAAGAAAATATCAGATAAACAGGTACCATAGGGCGCATTTTATAGACTAGCTTATTATCAATAGGTGGGTCTCCGAGTACCCGGATACCAGTTGGCATCTTTACTAATTTGGGTCGGAGTTTTTCTGATTTATAGTTCATCATAATGGCATACAAGTTTTCTGCCAGTGCTTGTAAAGGCAGCACTCACGTTGTTTTCAAGTTGACATTCCTTGTGATTGAGCACATACTCTTTCAGTTCCAAGCACACGAGTGTCTTTTCCTGTAATTTATTGACCTTCATCCTACAGATTCTTTTTCCATTTGAGGAATTCTTGACTGAGATACGACTGTGGCACAGTGGCAATTAACAGAGGATGGGCTATTTCATCTTGCCGCATAAATAAAGTGTTCAGTTGCAATCTTTAATAGATTTTACAACTTGTTTGATCAACGTATTACTTGCAAAGCTCAGACTCAGATGTTAAAAAAGCAGTGACAGTGATCCCAAGGAAAGTGAGTTATGTGATATTTATAATGACTACACCACAAGGATTTACGATGGATGATTTCAGAACTTTTTTGATGAGGACGAATTCTTGGAATTTGTACCATGTGATGTTTGCTAGTCATATTTACAATATCCCGTGTGAATAAAACCAATGTGGACTTAACTTCAGGTTTGTACACATGTATGACAATTTCTCTTTCTCGGGTACCCTGGTAACCGATTGTTAGAATATACGGGTAACTGGTAGAAGTTTTCAATAATTTTGACAGCTTTTCCGCTTAGAAAACTGGAAGAAACAAATTGGTACTCTCTCTCTCTCTCTCTCTCTCTCTCTCTCTCTCTCTCTCTCTCTGCTGATTGATGGTATTATGGAAAGAATATTCACAGGCGTAAAGTTGGAATCAACACAGGTTATCCTAGATAACTCATATTCATTTGTCCGACATCAGCAAAAACTAAGTATATTCTTAATTTGGATGAATAATTATAGAGCAGGACAAAATCTGTATTATTTATTCAAAGCTATTCTCCTTGGTGAGTTTTGCTGAACATTGTTTTCTCCTAGCACATGGTTTGACACTAAATGTTTGCCTTGTAAAGGCATTGCAACACAAATCAGAGGTGGATCAGGTCAGGGGTTGAGGTGTGTGTGTGTGTGTGTGTGTGTGTGTGTGTGTGTGTTACAAAATGTCAAAGGGCCTTGACTTTCCTTGAAAGTGTACCGAATCAAAAGTCTATGTACTCGAATTATGCATAATACCCAACAAGAATGAAACAATGGCCAAATTTCAAGTGACTATATGTGGCTGTGACAGACATGAAGTAATAAGCCTAAATAGATGACTCAGATGCAATTAATTTGTTACAAAAACTTACATCAACTGCATGTTTGGTGGTTCTGTGAACTAATAACGGTGATCATACAGTAGTTTCAACCAGCCTGGAAGAACTTGTCAGGCTCACACAGTCTTCGGCTTGGGATGCTGATAGCAGGTGGCCATTCAGCTGGGGTGTCATATTACAATGGATAGAAAGTATCCAAATGTTGTGGCCCTGTCCCGTGAGTTTGCATGCTCTCTCGAATATGGGTCTGTTAATAATATAACTGTTGACGAGGCCACCAAATTAGATAGTTTCCTAGATAGAAAAGTCTTGAAATAACAAACTAAAAGAAGATAAGAAGCGCAACCGTTTGATACTTTTCACCCTGAAGCCCCGAAGTGACAGACAACATAATTTGAAAGCACCGGAGGGAATCCTACGAATGACTGAACATCTTTCAAGAATGAGAAATGGGTGTGTACCGTCGACCTAAACTTAAGAAGGAACGGTTATTATGTGCCAGGATAACTTTCAACAAGGTTCTTGATGTTGTCACGACGCGCAGTTGCAAAGACAAGCGCAGCCTAATCAACAATGGTATGCCTCAAACCAAATCGTTCAGCTACTCGGGATTAACTATACTGTCAATCAGAAATTAGAATGCCGAATCGAAAATATAATTAATCGCCAGACATGCGAGATCTGTGCTACAAGGTATGTTGGGGGAAAGGATTGATTTCATAAGACGAGTGAATACTACAAAAATCCACATTCGCGCCACGACAATTGCTACAGATCCGTAAGACATTCAGTATAGTACCAATTGTGTCTAACCCGGAGCGGAGCGAAATGGGACGCACATGTCCATTAAAGCTCATAGAGATTTTGGCGTAAGTGACAAACCTAATCTTGCTAAAATAATATTATCAAACTCGATATATGTTCATTTTATCATCCGCAAGCAATAAAAATAATGATAATAATCATTATAATTTGTATTAATGTTTATTAATATTAATTATAACGTAATAATAATAATAATAATAATAATAATAATAATAATAATAATATAATAGTATTAATAATAATAATAATAATAAAATTAATAATAATAATAATAATAATAAAATTAATAATAATAATAATAATAATAAAATTAATAATAATAATAATAATAGTATTAGTAGTAGTAGTAGTAGTAATACTACTACAACTACTACTACTAATAATAACACGTTGGTAGCAGGCAGAAAGGTCTGGAAAAAGTGCCATAAACATTTCCTGATTCACCTTAACCTTGCTCAGCATACCTCTCCTGAAGGAGATTCCATCTTAGCCGTCGAAAATTTAACAAGAAGACAAAGGCGCAAAGACGACACATTTTACAATTGGTGGCAGGAATGTGCGAACATTTATAGGCAGTACACATTAACAGATAGACCGAAGACATACCCATCTGTCCGGTATAGAACTGACCAGATTCAACACTTAGGGATCAGCCTTGTGTGAAAACCGCCTAAATGAGGAAGGCAAACTTACGGATGTATGAACCGGATGTACGTTCTATTGAATTGTGGCCCGAGTAACGAAGCACGACATACAGCTGGTATTGGGCTTGCCATCACATCACAGCTAGTCAGCAAGCTCACGAACATGCGAAAGGGTGCGAATGGCCGACTCTTCCAAATGTGATTACCACTGTTGGGAAAATGCTACCAACTGTAATAATGACCTATGCACCCAAGATGACCAACCCAGGTCAGGAACAGAACTATTCGGTGATATAGTGATTAGAATCTCCGCGCCTGAATCCGGAAGGTCGTGGGTTAGAACCCCGTCTGAGTCATAACAAAGACTTACAAAAATGGTACAAACAGCTGCCTCGTTAGGCGCTCAACATTAAGAGGTTAGTCTTAGGACTGGTCGGCCTGTTGTTAGGATAATGTGACTGGGTGGGACATCATACTACATGTCTGCGGCATGTGGGACATGATGCTACATGTCTGTGGCATGATGCACTAGTGCTAGATATCACTATAAACTGACTCACTGCAGTCATCGTAGCGATATGACTAGAAAATTGGTAAAGCCACACAGAGAGAGAGAGAGAGAGAGAGAGAGAGAGAGAGAGAGAGAGAGAGAGAGAGAGATATTTAAGGATTATTAACAGAATAACACTTTACAGTTTCGTAAGAGATGCCTTGCACTAATTTTCACTAAATAGAACAATCTTTATTGTATTGAAATTCGTAATATCTAGCTTATGTATTTCTAGGATTGTTGTGTGTGGTTGTTATATCATAAGGTTGGAACATATTCTCTAAGTGTTCGTTGAACACAGGGAAATACACGCTGAATAATTCTTCAACTTTAACGAAATCCTCAGTTTTCCTCAGACATATTATTTTTAGCAGATTGCAAAATAATTCTGATTTTATTTTTGTCCTTGGGTTTTATTAAAATGTAGAATACGCCTTTGGGTCGAAATGTTTTATTACGCAGTATCAATTATGTTATTTCCCCTTGACTCAGAATAATGAACGAATGATATTTTGAATTCAATGCATTATTCCTCCTTTTCAATCTTCAAAATATATTTAGCTTTAAGCTGTAGATGAAATTTTCCAAAGAACTGGGTATTATAAAAGTTTAATACGGTGCGTCTAAATATTGCTTAATTATGGTACGCGTTACATAAAAAAAATTACGCTTCTATTAAGTTCGGTATCAAATAAACGTGACAAAAGATGTCATGCGTGACGAGACGGGTGATTCATACTAATGTCGTTTATAAACTTCAGTCGTCGCAGCATGCACACCGATATATATTTCCGGCATAGCGCCAACTCTTTTTCCTTGTCTGTTAGTTTATCACAGGTATAATGTGAATAGATTTTATCAATCAAACATTCTTTGCAAACAGACGCCGTAACCATGTATACAAGCACACTCCATTTGAATATATGTGGCTGGATTCCTGTTGCGTTTAACCTTATTCGCTTGTAACACTCGGAAATTAAATGACTGGTTCATCAGACAATCCTGGTTTGATAAGGCATTTTTTAAAAAGTGCTACCTGGAACTTATTGGCGCAGAAACCGTCCATGCATTGGAAAGTGGGAGCTGTCGGGCACTGCTGTAAATTCAGCTGAATGGAAGCCGTTTCTATTGAGATGCAAGAGCATTAAACAGTCTAGCAACAAATCATAACAATCATATCGATATCACAGCAAGAGATGAAGAACTATCTTCAGATAGACGTGAACATAATTTCTCTTATCCAATTTCGGTAGTTTTCATTTGCAGAATATTGATAATGACATATATATATATATATATATATATATATATATATATATATATATATATATATATATATATATATATATATATATATATATATATATATATGTATATAATTCATATCGACACTCAGAATTCTTTTCATGTTGCATGTTTATTTTTTTTCTCTTAATTTTTAAGACCTTGTATCTAATCACTTCAAAGAACTCGTCGCACGTTTAGTATCATGAATTCCAGATGAGTTGAAATGCGTATGAATAAAACTATTTAGGATCCATATTCCAATAAACAATCGTTTTCTTTTTGATTGTCGTCATGTTAACAGTCTTTCAGGAACTGGAATACTGTAAAAGCAAAATTTCCCCACTTTGATCTTTTTTTCATTCAACAGTAAAACTAGTATAATGATTCCTTCAAAGTAGCGTTTTTTTTCTAGCACGACTCAACAATCTATAAACATTTACTTATCGGAGAATAGCTTCACTTAAATGCAAGTTTGTTATTTTTATTAACAAGAGTATGAATTACTACCACATGTATCGTCATGGAACGTTCTCCCTGTTGACCAATGTCAGATTAAAGAATTCAGTACTTATCCAATCTCGTTTTGGAGGGATGGAATTGATTCTTTGTGTGCATTTTATGTGGCCAATATATGGTCTCTAACGCTGAATGAATTCAGATTTGATTTTTTTAAAAATTAAAACTATTTGGTACCAATATAATAACATCTCCAAGGAAGATTAAAATGTTGAATTAAATAAATGGTTAAACATTGCAGACTTCGCATGATCTCTAAACCCTCCTTACATGTGATATGCTTTAAATAACCTTGAACAGCATCTCCAAATATAATATTTACCATGCGAACCCGAACCTTGCAATGCCTGACTCGCTGCGATTCTCATTTCGCAAGAACGCAATGTAACGATTAAGTTTGATTCAGTTTCGAACCCATGATGATAAAGATCAAAACATTTTAGATATTCATAGCTAAAATCGAGATTGAATCAATAAAATGAATGTCATAAATTAACAAAAAAGAGGGAAATCCAATTTAATCGACATGCCACAAAAATATCGTTTGCTTTATCAAAGACGTCTTTTGATCGGGAAGCAAAGTCTTTTTTTACTTTGATGGACAATTCATTACAAAATTCTTGTGCATTTATATCCTACATTTATTACAAGCTATAGCTTTGATTCACAAAACATGTCTGTCTAAATGTAACCTTTACCACAACTGATCACAAATACTAATGTAAAGTATTGAATTGCAAAAGTGCATGAAAGAACGCAAGAAAAGAATGGCAATTTTGATATTGAAATCATATTTGATTTAAAAAATGTATGGAACACTTTATATTGACCAGTTAATCTAAATTAAATAATTGATATACACTTTCAAGTATAACAAAATACGCTCGTTATCTAATAATGCACCGCATAGCATCATTAAAATTAGACGCAAAATCATATATACCAATGATGACAGTTATGTGTGATGTCTCCTTTTAATTATTGATTCTTTCCAGGCTAATTCATACTAGTGGACAAATCTGGCACAACTGACGAAGATGAGGAATCGAAAATATGTTAACAGTTACAATGAAGGGAAATGTGGTAGTCATTTGTAATCATGTAACTCGTGAAAGAATTTATTTATGAAGGTTAATCCAGCAACCCATAAAAAGACATAGTCAGAAAAAAAATCAGATCTAAACCCCAAGGAAAGAAGCGAGCAGCCATAAGAAATGTTAGCCACATAACGTAGTGCTTCAAAAGAGAAAAATATTTACATTGTCTACCCCGTTATTGACAACTGCGACAAGCGTGCGCGTTGAATGTACTTCAACAAGATCAGCATGTAGCTAAACTTCTGCCTCTAAAGAACCAGAATGCAAGTTGTTGAGAGTAGTAAATTTATGACCGATGCGTCCAAACGTGGAGTAGTAACTTTTCGTTTGAAATTACACATGATTTGATTTTAGGATGTGTCCATGCATTTTGGTGCTTGTTGTATACTTTTTATAGCTTATCTTCTGTAATGGTATTCAATGTTGTAGGTATTTTTGTTAGCTCTGTCGTGGCCATTATAATTGATTTATGGGCTAGGTTAGCAATACATTGATGCCTGCGAAGTATGAGATATGCTGTCTGGGGTAGCATGATTTGATTTTAATTTGAATCCGTTTGGATAACTGTGAGACAGATAGGAGACACCGATGTTAATGTATGGTCATGTAGCAGGAAATGACAAAGTTTAGACCAAAGAAAGCGACAAATGTTTAGAAGTCATTTGCCAGTTAAAATAGGTGGCATACCATGAAATGTCCCAGAATAGTTATTAATAAAGATGGAATAGAGAGATTTATTCTAGAAACGATGGGCGTGTTAAATTTATGTATGTTAGAGAAAGCTAATCTTGATTGGATTAAGGTACAAGAGGGGTGTGTTTTCGAGACAAAATTCAACAAAATTCAATATTGTAAGTAATTTCCTTGCAAAAGTCAGTAGTCATGTTTTTCTGCTGGAGTAGTTTTTTGTTAAATATATTGTCCAATATATTGTTGGGACTGGAACAATGTGAGAGAAAAGAACGAGAGCGAGATTAGGCTGAATTTAAAGAGCTAGTTTAGAATGGGTACAAAGGTATTACTTAAATGTCATTCAATATGGTCATTTATGTAAGTTTGCAAATATTTGTTGATTTTGCTTTCATTTTAAATCAAATTATGTTGTCCTTGAATTTTGAAGTTGATCGGGCATTCATTGCCATGAATATTGTAAAATTCTTGAATTTCACAAATGTCCAATACTATTTTATTGATATGAATGCATTCAGAATTTTAGTGGCTTGTATGTAAATTAAATCATGTATTTGTAGGAATTGCATGCATTACTTTGGCATGAATTATGAGAATTAACTTATTTGTCTTAAATAATATCCAAAATTTATGTTAAGAATTGATTTTACTGTCTATGTCAATGAATCTCTAATTACTTAGTAATGTAGTTAAGACTAGACATTTAGTCCATTGATTCCTTTGTGTAATTAAGTTGTGAATTCTTCAAACAGAGGCAACTTGGCAGGTGTCCAATGACAAAGTTTTAATTTGTAGCCATAGTGGAATGTAACAGTTGAACTAAGAGTCCTAGTTATGTCATGGTTTCAGTAAGGAATGCGAGTAGCCACTAGAGAGACATAATTTTGTGTTAATAAGATTGAATATCAGCATCATGTTTTAAACTCACTATATTATCCTTGTTTGTTGAATTATTATTCTGTTTGGCATAATAGGAAGAGGTTGACTCTAGAAAAGAAAACCCGACTAATACTTAGGGTGAATTTTATTTGTCTAATGGAAAAATAGCTCCATACAGGTGCTACAGCGAGGGAAGAAATGCAGACTATAACCAAGTTCTGGTTGATGATCCACAGCAAGCGTCCACAGTCTGTTCAGGATGTAGCGGGGGAAGACTTTATCCACGATGCTGAACAGGAATATGCTCCTTTAGTTGTTGCAGTCCCTTCTGTCGCCTTTGTTCTTGTACAGTGTTAAAATGTTGGCGTCTCTCATGTTCTGAGGCACTGCACTCTCATCCCATCACTGGCAGAGGTTGTCGTGCAGGTGTGTGAACAGCACGCTGCAGCCGCACTTGATGACTTCTGCTAGAATTCCATCCTTACCTGGGGCCTTACTTAAGGACAGTTTATCTAATGCTTTATTTCGTTCTGCCACAGTAGGTTTCTCGTTTGGTTTTGGTTACAAGTGGGAGCTTTTCAATGGCGTTCAGCGCATCCTTGGTCACGTGATACTCCTTGAAGTACAGTTCAGAGTCGTTCTACACCCAATGCTCCATCTGCTTGCCTTAGATGGTATCGCCTGCGTAAGACTTCAGTGATGCCATCACATTCTTCGTAAGACCCACCGCTTTCTTTATGCCTTCGTACATGCGTCTGATGTTTCCGATATCTGCTGCTGACTGGATTCTCTGACAGAGCTGAAGCCAGTATACACTGGCGCAGTGCCGTGCTAACCTCTTCACTTTACTTATGGTATACCTGTATGCCTGTAAAGTCCTCTGGTGAGGAGATCGTTTGTGAAACATGGCTGCGTTATAAAAAGGAAGCGGTTATCAAGGCACTGGCCTAGCCAGTGCTATACTGGCTCAGCTCCTGTCAGGAGACTCCAGTCATGCCGCCCGATATCGGAACCATCACGACCGCATGCTACGAACGGCATTATAAAGAGCGAAGTGGCGTGAAGCAACCATGAGGGACTTGCATTTCGCAGACAATGTGTTCTAGCACTCACACTTAAGCTGAGTTACAACACCCAATTAACCGCTTTGCTAAAGCGTGAGGTGAGTTTGGGTTGACCATCAGCCTACAAAAAACAAACGTTCAGAACTCGGATCCCCCTAGCGTCACAATCAACAACTACGAACTTGAAGTAGTCAGTCAGTTCGCATACCTCAGCTCTATCATCACCAACAATATATCGCTTGATGCTGAGCATAAAAAAACGGATTGGAAATGCATCAACAACTCTCAAGGTTGTCTCAAAGAGTGTGGAACAACATTATGCTGACCCTGAACACTAATATATCCATGTACCGTGCCTACGTGCTATGCACTCTCATGTATGCAAGTTAAACATGGACTCTGAACGCCTCACAAGAAAACAAACTGAGCGACTTTTACATGCGATGTCTCCTACGCATACTCGGGATCACTTGGAGTGATCGAGTAACAAACAGCGACGTGCTTGAACGTGCCGAAATTCACAGCATGGTCAAACTCCTCCGCCAACGTCGCATCAGATGGTACGTCAGATGGATGACGGACGGATCCCCAAAGACTTTCTTTATTACGATCTGGCCTCTGCAAAAAGTCGATTTCACGGCTACATCGCCACTTCAAGGATGTCTGCTAGCGTGACATGAAAGCCTTTGACATCGAAGTCAACACCTGGGAAGAACCTGCTCTCGACAGACACAGCTGGTGACTCACTTTGATCACTGGTTTGAAAGCCAAACGTTTGCTAGCTGATGAATAGCGATCTCGGAAGAAGAAGAAGTTGCTCCACCACAAACCAAATTCCAATTTCAAATGCAGCAAGTACAGCAAGGACTGCCAATACTGTGTATATAAAAAGGATGAAAATAAATACGACAATGCTGACCTTTCACTAACAGTAGTTTGGACAGGACCGTACGCATGTATGTTGAAAAGTTGAGTTCAGTCATTTACTCGATTCTATAATGAAATTTGCTTTATCGGTATAACACGACACCTTATTGCATTTCGCATAAATTTGTAATTTGATTTCTAAGATAAAGTCCATCAGTCAACTGTCATGTTCAATTTCATTTGTTTATGCAGTTGGTTCAAGTATTATATTGTATATACGGGGACTCGTGTTGTTCTATTATCAGATCGCTGTTATTCCATCCATTAATGCCATATGTTATATTTATTTATTACACTATAACATCGTGGTCGATCATCTCGAAGGTAACGATATCCAAAACGATATAACACGTGGGAGATCATACCACAAACCCACACGGCTTCATTTATGTCATGATGTTTAAATTAAATAAGTAATAGCTTTTCTGAATCCTTATATAGTTTAAAGCATAACAAACTGGCATCACGTCGGATCATGGTTTTGTTTAAAACTAAAGAGATACTGTATTTTTGATTACATGTAAGCATATTTGTATCATTATCATTAGTAAATCAGATAATAATCAATATCCAAATAGTTCAACATTGAATCCTTTAAGAAGCAATATATACTAGATGCTGCTACCGTATTTTCGTTAAGGGTGGCAAACCCTGGTCGCATTATAATGTGAAAAAAATGAAACTATTATTTGCGAATAGCACTATCTCCTTCAAATATCATTGTGGTAATATCTTTCCAAGTTCCTATAACAATCCTGAGAATTAGTACTAAAGTCTGCTTTTTCCACTCGTAGTGTGCAAAATAGATTTTAGCTAATGCATAATTAAGTCGATCTACTGGCGGCCATCTGCCAGCAGTAATTCGCAACTGCAAGATATTATTTCGTTCCCTGAAAGTGTTATTTTATCATTGTCAGTGTTAAGTTAATCACCCTCTGCTATAAGTTAATCACTCTCAGTGTTAAGTTTCCAGCAGGACATTATTCCCTGCGCAACATCTTATAAATGACTAATCTAGATCGAGATGAAAATACTTTGGATGATGATCCGTTGATAACTATTGCTGAGAATGTTTGAAAAAGTTCTGATAAAGAGGTGAAAGATAAAAGTACAATCATATTTATATTGTGTAAAATAATTTATTTACAATTCTCGTGAGTTTGGCCTAATGCACTTCATTTTAATCACTGTTACTCGAGTAGCTTTAATTATTTAAGTGGCTTATCTGATGTGTTGGGAGACAGGAAACATATGAATCGAAGAAGCAGCTAGTTTTCACGGAATTCACAAAACACTTGAGGATGTTTTAATTTAGTTACAATTATCCAAATATCGTTATCGCTTCTCAAATTGTACTCCTCGTCGACAAAAACTTAAAAGTTTAGTAACAGGTTGATAGAAAAGTCGGAAAAACAACAATAACAGTAAATGAACCTTGCAATAAATTGAATCGATAAGTATATTAACTAGGAGGAGGGTGGTAGAGGCAAACACACTGGAGTGACATTTGTTCCGGTTTGAGTATTGTTTGGACTAGTTCAAAGGATGTGTGATAGAAATTGAAAGTTGTGTTGTGTTTAAGCCATGTTAACATGGAATACTTTGCGATGACGCCAATTCCACCTCCGCGAGATGGCTGGATAAGGACGTGATGGACTAATCGGTGGGTGTTAGATCCGAACTCTTGGGCTCATCGCTTGATGTTTTTAGCCATGTTTCTGTCAAGAAGAAGACGTCGATATTCTGATCGTTGAAAAAATTAACTATTTCTGTAAGCCGGCTAGCTTTGAAACGTTTCTTTTTTCGCTTCCGTTTGCATTTAAGTAATGGTGAGTGTAGTCCCACAGCTCATTTAGTCTTGAGCACAATGTAGTATGGAGAGCCAATGAGTGGTCATTTAAAGATACATATACTAACTGAACAGCCAATGCATGATGAAACGCAATAATGTACACGAAGGTAGACAACAAGCACAGACATCATAAAAACAGCACAAACACGCAATAGCTGCTTCAAGCCGGTTAAGCGATAGAGGCCATCTTTCCGGAAAATGTTAAATATTTTTATATGATGTTTTATGATGTAGAAGAATGACTCATGACTGAGACATTATAATAGAAAATAATTATAAAATATGAACGCAAATCAATAATGTATAGGTTAAAAGAAAATCCTGGAAAGTGTAGAATACGAAAATGCACATTATGTGCAAGTAAACGTGTGTATATGTGTGTGATGAAGTTTACGACTTTCATTATTATTATAAATTATTATTATTATTATCATTATTATTATTATTATTATTATTATTATTATTATTATTATTATTATTATTATCATTATTATTATTATTATTATTATTATTATTATAAATTATAATTATTATTATTATTATAATTATTATTATTATCATTATTATTATTATTATTATAAATTATTATTATTATTATTATTATAATTATTATTATTATCATTATTATTATTATTATTATTATTATTATAAATTATTATTATTATTATCATTATTATTATTATTATTATAAATTATTATTATTATTATAATTATTATTATTATTATTATTATTATTATTATTATTATTATTATTATTATTATTATTATCATTATTATTTGTTCATGAAACGCAAGCAAATATAGGTAGAAATTTTGAGTGCAGCTAATAAGAATTAACGTTACATGCGACGTCAGTTATGAATTTTTGAATGAAAGTATTCACTATGATTGACATTATTACGTAATTAACGATGAAAATATAGAAATGTTTGTTTAAATGTTTATTATTTTGTCATTCCATAGTTTCACATGTGGAAATTCAACCTTTGCTATCAAGCTAATCGATGTTTGCTTTTGTGTGCATATACATGCTAATATCACGGCAAGACAAAGGTGCAGTTTGTGAACAAGATAAATATATATAACTGCATAGAAAGTATATCCTAGCCACCATTCACATCTCGACGACATTATGTGATGTCTACTTACCTTGTTAATAAAATCAGCTGTGCAGCATCGCTTAGTCGGACATGCTTTGCGGTAGGGAAAAGGTAAAAGAATTAGGAAAATGTAACAGGCATAAACGATAGCAATATATTAGGAGTTCTGGTCTCTGATATTTTCTTGATCTGCCAATGGATATCACTAAGACTGGGGCGAACGTCAAAGAGGTTGTGGGTGCGGAAGAGTGAATTGTATCTTGGGAGGTTTAATCTAGAGCACGTTTGGTATAGAACAAAAAGAAAAGTTCATGTTCCTGGGTAATTACAGGGTATATGTCGTCTTAACGTAAACAAACATATATAGTTTAAAGAGAGTGATTTTGTTAAAATATAACGCCTTTTGATCAATATTCATTATTCAAGTAGAAAATGAAATTATCCTCTTTGTAAGTAATCTTAAAGCAGTTAAAAATTAATTTGTCGAAAATATTTATAAATAAATGACATATCACGATAAAGACAATGGATATGGGAACTTGAAATGGATTTAATACAAGTTTTGGAAACACGATTGCTTGTACGATTCGTATCTTAACGTTTCTTTTTCTTTAGACTCTACCACGATACCAACGTATGCAGCAGGCAAAGTTATGGAGAAGCAAACGTCTGATAGGATGACATATTACATCTGTTCACTGGAATCTTCGCCTTACAGAGAAGGGCTTTATGAGACTAAAAAGTTCTACATTTAAAAAAGAACAGAATATTTTCTTTTTTGAGAGAGGACAGGAATACTGCACTCAGAAAGCAGCCATGTTTTATGTAAAGTCAAATTTTCATTTTCCAGTATCTTTATAATTCATATTAACTGATTAAAAGCACACACACACTATTTGTAATTTCCGCTTTACAAATATAACATTTAAGACAAATATGTTCACTGATTATTCACACTTTACGAACCCAGTAAACTTCTTACAAAAAAATTACCTTCGATTTGCCGAATCTACATATACGGCTAAATCGATTTAACACATATGACTCCTCGTGATCTGTTCATAGTTTTGGTTCACACAGTGCCACTAAAATCACTGACAATGATTATCAAAGTTTTAGTAATTTTGTGTAATCAACTGTTGAAACAATGTCATTGAACTCGACTACGCACCCATTAGCATATATCCAATCAAGAGCTACATTTCTCTGTGCATATCTTTATGTACATACAATGACATATATGTGCAGGAATGCATGTATATCTACATGGCTGTGTGTCTCTACACCTATCTACCTTTGTGATCACAGGGATGCAATGTAAAGTTTTGCGAAGTTACATTTTGGTTTCATCTCGAAGCAGAACTCCATATTTACTTAATCTGTAACAAACATATTTAGCATATAGCTTTAACGCTGTATAAAGTATATGTTTCAACATTAAAATAACTACATCCCCCCCCCCTTTTTCACACGAAATTAACCAGCAAAGTATCTCAAATAAAGTACATATTTCCCATCAGGGTATTGAACAATAATAGCTCAATGTTTTGCCGTTACGGCAATGAAATTCATCTTTATAAATACGTCTCGAAACATATTCTTAAGTAATTGCATGCCGTTGCTGTGTTGCTATTTAACAAGTATACTCGTGTTAAAGATCCTTGCCGTGTATAGTCAGCAACGGGAATGTTTACTCTCAGGGCCATATCTGACTGTTGCCTTGAATCTACTGCTTTGAGAAAGAGTCGATGCAAATGAAAAAAAAAAGAATTATACGATATGTATGTAAATTTACAAGCAGCGCCGGTGCAAGGCATTTTGGTGCCCTAGGCGAGATAAGATATCTGGCGCCCTCCCTCTTTCATTCACGCCCTACTCCAACCCGCCCAACATGAAATAAACCCTTAGCCCAACGCCCTAGGCGATTGCCTAGTTCGCCTAGTGGAAGCGCCGGCCCTGTATACAAGCTATTCCTGACGATTTCAATGAATTAATCGAATGGTATCATTGTGCACCCAATTAGTTCAAAAAAAAGGTCACTGATGTGATGATGCAATATGTTGCAATACTTGCAGGGAGAGCGCTAATTTAAGTTGATAGAACTTGTGCCCAATCACATTGTGTCATATTGTGACAATAAAATATGTTTTAATTAACTAAACCAAATCTTGACCGGTTGAAATAGTTTGAGCAATTTAGAGAAAATGTAGCGAGGTCAACACTAATGGTCTTTTAAAGTGTCTTTGTTCTAATAATCTGGATAAAGCAACCATTGTCCTTAAAATATCTAAAAACATGCGATGTAGGTGCAATTGAGCTCTCTCTCTCTCTCTCTCTCTCTCTCTCTCTCTCTCTCTCTCTCTCTCTCTCTCTCTCTCATGTGGTGGTGACCGTCATCTCGATTGAGGTAACTCTTACAGTGTTCAATAATTTATTCGTGAGCGGAGGTTGGCGTATAATTCATATGGAAAGAAAGTAAAATTGTATGTATCCGGACAACTGTTACATATGTATTGAAAGAATCTGATGTCACTATTCCAAACAAACATATTATTTATTTACATTGTTTTATCGGGAGACTCTTTTAAAATAGTTTTTTCATATTCATTGTGACTGATTGCTCTTTAAAGGTAAGAAAAATTCAGTTTCAGTCACATATTCAAATACGTTCACAATCGGGATTTAAAAAGTTGCTCTTGAGATCGATCAATGGAGAGAGTCAGTCAGTTGTGGGACATGCCATTCCAAATCCAGATGTTCTTTAAAGCTGCATTGTTAAATGCATATTCTAATACTGCATGATTTAGAATTTCCATGAAACTCCAGTCGTTGTATTGAACTGAACCAGGGTCTCAAACAGTGGAGACAGGCGCCTTCTAGAAGTATTCAAGTCTGAGCCTTGAATAAGAACATTAATTGTTAACTTGAAAATGAACGAAACGTCGATATGAAAATGACGTTGTTTATTTTCCTTTGCTGCCGATATTGACTGCGTACAAGGTATGTATTTCAGTTCAGATAAATGTTAAGTGTACAGCCTTTATTAAAAAAAATATGATTAAGATATCATAATAGCCAACGAGCAAGTGGCGTAACTGCTTAGAGCTACATAGATATATCTTCTTGAATACGAAGTTTGAGACTTACACTGCTCCTGGACAACTACGGAGGAAATTGGATTTGTGAAAATGAAGATTTGTCTTGTCTATTAGTCTTTAAACACAATATGATTAAAACCCAAGGAAATATAAAGTTTGAGTTTGTCATCCCATCTACATATGGATGTCATTTTGCAAGGCATGCACTGTATAAAATATGAATATGGATATCATTTTTCAAGTGTGCACTGTATAAATATGTATACGGATATCATTTTTCAAAGCATGCACTGTGTAAAATCTTTATATGGATATCATTTTTCAACGTGTGCACTGTATAAAATCTGTATATGGATATCATTTTTCAAAGCACGCACTGTATAAAATCTGTATATGGATATCATTTTTCAAAGCATGCACTGTATAAAATCTGTATATGAATATCATTTTTCAACGTGTGCACTGTATAAAATCTGTATATGGATATCATTTTTCAAAGCATGCTCTGTATAAAATCTGTATATGGATATCATTTTTCAAAGCATGCACTGTATAAAATCTGTATATGAATATCATTTTTCAACGTGTGCACTGTATAATATATGTGTATGGATATCATACGAGTTCTCTTCGCTATAGGAATACCAGGAAAAGGGGGATAGGGGGGAAAGGGGAAGAAAAAGCTTTTCAAACATGGAATGAAACAAAAAAAGTTCCTCAGTTAAATATATCACACGTTCACAAGATATGACAGTCGGCATCCTCTGAAAATATCAAGAAATAACAAAAATACACATGTCATTATTAAGGGCCATTTCGTTTTACACAGTTGTTGTAGACATTGGCGAGTTGCGTGATCTTGAAAGACATATTTTTGCTTTAACCATCATGATGTTGTCCTTATAAAACACTATTACGCGCGAGAACATTTCGAAATTCTTGTTTAAAATAGCGTGTGCAACGTTAACTTGCCCTGTTTATATCCCAATACTACGAAACTGAGATTCCGTAAATAGCTCAAAGCAGAGCAATCGCATACATTTTTAAATAACTTCTCATTTGCGCCGACCATTACTACAATTACAATTTTGTTTACGTTCAAGAGACACGAGTACAGAAAGCAATTCGTGTTGCGTGACGTCTCAATGCCACCGTATTTTTAATATACAGCTTCTCTTCATCCTAATTCAATGAAAGAAAATCTAATTTTCAGAAAATAATTAATGCCCAAATTAAGGAAAAGAAACTGCCCCACATTAAGAACCAATCTAATTTGATGGTTTCGAATGTTTGAAATTCAAAACGATGTTTGTTTACAATTTAAGATTATTGGATGATATCAATCTTGATTATAGAGCAAAAACAAAAATCTATTACATAAACACTAATAAAAGAGTCTTTACACACGAGACATAATAATAAGTTTTACAAATATCTCTATGATCTGTTAGTTTAAAGTATTCGCACAAATAAATTATAAACCATATCAATGTAAACAAATGCTAGAATTCCGACTAAGCCTTGAGAGCTGAAGGTTGTGTACGAAATTCAGAAGACGTAATGAGAAGTTGACTAAATGGTGATTTGACGAAAGCCAGATGGAGAATCTGGCTACCTACATTTTTAATAGCATGCGTCCTCGATGGAGGTCACATCTGCTATCAAAACAAAAGCTGGCAAATTTCATTTGCTTTTTTACATGCTTTATGTCTATCTCGTTTTGTCTTGTTAATGGTCGGTAATAGCCAAACAAATTAAACCAATGCCCAAACTACACGAATTACTCGTCCTAGTAAGATATATTAAGATGGCAACACCAGAAATTGGTCGGTACAGTACAGACAAATGATTCATACCATTCAACAACTAAAAAACTGCAACTTTAATTAAATTAAGCAGTTATTCAGTAATCATATTTTTCAATTTTGTATTGATACTCTGGAGAATAAGCAATGCACGTGATAAATACCTTTAATAATTTTGGTCACATATCCGCAAAGATTTTTCACATGGGAAATTGCGATGAAAAATAAGTAAAACAAAATTTTTTAAAAAAAAAATATAGCTTACGTTTACAAATAGTAACGTACGTGCTTTTGCTACACAAAGAGAACACAAACTTTCTTCAATCGTTTCTATGAAATATTAGATATCAATACGTTTCCGAAATATAAGCGTATTTCCCATCAATAAACGAGGTCTTTCTGCAAAAATATGAAACAGTTAATCTAGTCTTCTGTGCCATTTATATGAAGATGTGATAGATCAATATTGCTTGACGATCCCGTTAAGATTATACAGCGTATATACATGTTAACATCAAAACAGATCGGAATGGTTTAAGTCTTCTTGTCAAATGAATGGCAGCATTTTTCTTCGATGTGTGATTAAAGTGTCTTAAATAACGGTGCTGGTGTTTGCCGTCAAATAGGGATTATGCAGCTAGCAAATACTTCTAAGGGAGACAATTGGCTAGGAGGTGACGTAATAACTGACATAGCCTTGCAGATATTACAAGTGTAGGCTCTGCCTCCTTTCAGTGATCTCTGTCTTTCTGTCAACTAACAAGCGTAACTATACAAGACAATTACAGTTCATCAAATCAACTGCCTGGGTTTGTCAGCTAAATCTTCTTTTCGTTCTGAACAATGTCTACCATATTCTACTGATCATTAAGGTCGTTTTAAACCGCCAGAGCGTTCAGCAGAGCTCCACAATGTTCGCAACGAAATTTCAACAGACCCGCGATTTAAAAAGTTGAACAATCACACAGCCTGTTACAATAATGTAAATATACTGAAATTGTCAGTATAAATACTGTGCATGCAAATTAAGTTTTAGCTTAGAGATCTTAAAGTAACGGCAAGAGAGAGAGAGAGAGAGAGAGAGAGAGAGAGAGAGAGAGAGAGAGAGCACGCGTATCGTACCCATGTGTTCACAACAATAGCCAAAGCCTTTAGATCAAGTGAATATATCGTTTAAATAATCCTTGCCGTACATTTACATATTGATGTCATAAATCGGAACTACGCATTTTAGCATCGGCTTGACAGAGCGCGGGATAATAATATCTTATAAACCGGATGCGTAGCCATGATTGATCAGAGTTGACTGTGAGTCATAGAGTCTTTCATATTATAAGTGACCTATCACACGCAACAGACACCAGTGGTAATCTAGCTTTACAAAATTAATAGATTCTGATAAAACATAGAGAGTGTCTAGCGGGGATGGAAAATATCTGCAGCGATATTCTAACTCAATGTTTTAAATGTTAATTTGTTTACGGCTATTTCATTTTTAATTTTTTAAAGAAAATATATTTTTGATTTATCAATGTTTTCCCGAGATAAAGCTTGACTGACAGTTTGAGCACACACGATATTGCATTGAATAATGTAGTTAAATGTGATTGAAAAAAAATCGTCTATTTCAAAGATTAGCATATATATTTAATCTGAAGAAAAAAAAGTCATAATTTTGTATGGTATACGAGACTAACGTTATGTAGGAATCGATCGGAAACAGGGAAATATATATTACACAATGATGTCAGTCAGGAAATTTACGTATCGTGAGTATACGTTTTATAAGATATCACATTTACTTAGAAACTCTCATGAGGAATTGTGTCGTTGTTCCTGTCGATATAACGCCATTTTCAGCACACGAAACATGTCGGCCAATATCAATAATGAATGAATAACCCGGAAAAATCAAGGTAAGAAGCACCAATCCACGTGAAAATACTGGCCTGTTCTCTCACATATGCACATAAGGAGAGGCCGAGACTCGATCCAATGCGGACAGTGGGAAGATAGAAATGATTGGTAAAGATAGGCGAGCATTTGAGACCACTCAGTCATTAGGTGGCCCCGGGGACATTTTTCCTCACGTCCTTAGATGTTTTAAACATATCAAACTGCGACAAAAGTCACTGATCAAAACAACAACAACAGAAGAAAACACAAAATAAAAAAGAAAACAAATGCACAAGTTAAGGAAATTAATATATAAGTGATAAAATAAAATGCTCGCAAAACAGTGTGATCATTTAAATTATTGCTATGTCATAATTGTGCGAGTTTTCTAATGGACGGGTGCTACACTTAAGCAAATATTACGACTGCTTGACAAAATAGATGAAGGAACGGTCAATTTATGTACAATCGAAATCGTCTGGTATAGAGAACACCAGTATAAAATTGTTCGTATTTGATAGCCAAGTCATTTCACTGACAGTAACAAAAAGTCGATAAGGAAGAAACGTTCGAGGATACTGTGTCAACCAAATATTTATACAAGTCGTTATTCTTGCTTCGGCGATAAAAGAAATTGGTGTGGTTATCTCATCTATCTCATCGCAAAGTGTCTTTGATTAATTTCGTTTTAGATCGACCTTTGGCGTATGTGGGTAGCCGAAACAGCGTTTGCATAAATGTTTTTTTTTATTTTGGGGTTTCTGGGTTGCTAATGAAAGTATGAACCCAGTAGCATGTCCAGTCCACCCGATAATGGAAAGAGCTCGTTAAAATAGTTGAGTGTTCAATAATACAACATTCGTGATTTCACATGCCTTGACTAGTAAGAAACACTTCCATGTGAGCGGTTTGACCTGGGAAGCTGACCTGCAAAATGTGTCTTTGTCTACAGAGGCCGCGATGATTTCTCCCAACTATCTTCTTGGATAATAGTACGAGCAATCTGATTAGCATCTACCCTCTGCATAATTAACTGGCTGGAACAAATGTCCTCTCGCGTGTAAGAGTCTCTGCCGATAGCAAACGAAATCAATTAATCAGTGAGAGAATGTATTACGTGACCCGATAGACAGTCAATAAGGTGATTTTATAGATGCCGAATTGGAGGAAAAGACAAGATGTATCGCTCTGAAACTGCTGTAGTTTTTATTAACAAACGCCCAATTTTAATGCAACAGGAGGAATGTTTGGATCAGTTTCTTTCAAGTGCATCTAGCCATTTAAAAGAGGAGTAGATACCACCTCGGCTAGCTCAATAGGCCAAGGGTCGATGCAGACCGAAGTGGCTCGAAAACCCTTGGGTCGCATATACGTCTGATTAAAGCAGATTCTTTCCTTTGCGTCAGGTCTGACAGAGGAATGGTAAACTGTTTCGTCTAGCCGCATGTGTCAAAGGTCAATGAATAGCAAAGTAGCCCGATGACCCATGAAAAAGTAAAACAAAATAGTAGCCTAAATTAGACGCGTGTCTTGCTCATCTTCCTATGTGAGAACTAAGACCACACTGTATTCATTTTACGTCCAATGAACAACCAGTTATCACAATGTATATTCAAATATGATCGGCGGCCTAGAGCCTTAGGTGATGGCGTCGTGCGTCTCTTTGTGGTGGAGAAATCTGCAGATTCTACTTTTAAAGAAAACACTTTAAATTGCACGTGCCAGAGACAGAGATTGAACCCAGAATAACATATGCAGTACTCTAGACTGCTTAAGTCATTGAACTAATGGCAATAATGTTCTACAACTGCAATAACTTCAGCTGATGCATGAGTACGATATTAAGCAACAAAATATCCAAGAAAAAGCCCCACCTGGATCATGATGTAAACAATAATCAATATTCCATATACAGTTTTGAAGAAATGAGGGATTTCGAAATCTTTCAAAGGATGCATTCCACGTTTGATTGATCATTCAACTAATAATGAATAAACCTAATTATTAAAAGTAATATATTAAGCGTAATGAGATAATACAAAGACGTTGGAATCAAGGGTGCGAACGAGTCTTTCAAGATATTAAAGAAAAACGAAATAAAGAACAAAATGAGGCCCCATACGACATTGCGTACTTTAATTTGTTTAATAATTGTTTCTCCAATTAAAGACTCTAATAAATATTGCATTCAATGGGGAAAAAAGCGAAACGACTAAATACCGTCGAGGTCAATAACTTATTCGTGGAATGTAGACCTTTTCTATATACTTTAACAACGTTCTCTTTTATCTTATTAGTTACTCTAGTTCATACTATTATACATTCCAGTCTTTTCAGCCACTATATTGGTTCTTAAAAAATGTACTGGGAAAAGACAAAATCACACTCTAAAGCTGCTTAATTTAAATATTTTATTTCTTCCACTGAAAACAGAATTTTGTTCGAAAAACACGTGTATCAATATGATGTGTAATAGGACATATTTCCTTACAAAAAGTGGTCATGAAGATTGAAAGTTAAGCTGACTGAAGAATTATATTATTCACTTGTATAATAGTGCATAACTTTGTAATAGAACAGATAGTTATGTATAAATTGTTTAAGTCAAATGTATTTTGTTTAACCCAGACGATATAATCATATGGATTGAAACTCTTGTCTAGAAGTAAAGATTATAGAATATTGCAAAATTATGAATATTTAATAAAAAGACGAAACATTATATTTTTAGGAAATATAAAGACTTTTTACTCGCTAAACCTGGATATGGGCAGAATATATATATATATATATATATATATATATATATATATATATATATATATATATATATATATATATATAGAGAGAGAGAGAGAGAGAGAGAGAGAGAGAGATTAAAAGTGATGCAGATGTTATTTACCCTGCCTTGAAATGCAATTCATAAAATGCTATCTAATATCACTAATATTTGGTTGGTCAATTTTTATTTTATCATGTACATAAAACGTAAATTGATATTTTGTACTCTAGTTGACGAAATTGAATATTTTGACGCCCCTGATAGACCTTATTGTATGAGGCTGGCTATTCAATTTTATAATTAAGAAACACTCTGTCTTTAGAATACGGATGTTCCCGACTGGCTGAATCAGTAGCGCAAGTAGCGCAAGTACATAGACCAGTACCATTCATAATAGATATGACAGAAAAAGAGCGTAACTGTACAATAATCACCTGAATGTGCTTACTTCATATCATTGACTTCACATCATCACTTCATGTCAATAATGTCAATGTCAATAATGTATGCCAAGTTTCAGTACAATTCATGAAACGTTGTTGTAACTCAAGAGAACAACTTATCAGTGTTTGAAAACTGAACGATATGGTCAAGAATACCTGATGTCCATAAAACCTACCATCCACAACATGTTGCGTTAATTATAACAAGCAACATATTACATACATCGAACAAAAAGTTGTACAACTATGAAAAACGTCTAAAAGCGTGACAAGAAAATATTTTGCGCATGTTCACATCGTGTTAATAATGTCTGCAGAATTTCAAGACATTGTATCAAAAAGCTGTGTGACTTGTTTCTCACACAATAATATACATATATAGAATAAGCTAACAACTATGGAAAGTATTGTGGAGACATGACGACACCCCACCCCAAACCCCAACATTCTCATTTCAGTATGCTCTGCATACACATTTCTAATTTGAATAGTATATAACCTTCATTGAGTACAAACAATTGTAAAATTATCGAACAAAACGTGCACTAGTATGTAACACTTATATTTACTTCAATTTAAATGCATTGAAAGAATATATCACACATCAGTGTGGTTTTTGCATCGTTTCTGCCTTATGTCATACCTTATCTTCTGTATTGTTCTTGAATTAGAATGAGAAAAAAATTCACAACCTTTCTAAGGAGGTATTCTAGTAGAGTGATGGAAGGTCAATTAATTAACCAGATCCGGACAACAATTAACTTATACTCGCATTTGTTGAATGATTCTATGACTATGTACACGTTAATACCGGGAGTTGTTACTCAGCACTCTGTAAAACGGACGTTACAGACTCCTTTTTGTTCCTGTCACATCAGGTTTCGATCAAATATTTGCCTCAATGTCAGTAACGAATCGGCAGTGCATATATACATTACAACTTGACTTTGTTTAATGATTCATGATACAAAATGGGAAGAAACTGTATTGTATCGGGCACGAATGAAGAATTATAAGCCACAATGAATTCTGTGCTTGGATCTTCAAATACATATTTTGCGAGATTAATTTATAACCACAGATTCCACGATGTAATAATACTTCAGTGTAACAGAATCCATCTTCTACGAAACAAGAAAATAATGAATACATTTTCTTCCGCGTCTGTTCGGTGAAGACTGGAAAGTGTTCTACTCACAACCTATAGACACTGAGACAATTATAATATTCGTACACAAACTAGAATCAGTCACATCGTCATAATTTGTAAGGCACATATACATTCAACCGTTATAAGGTTCCAATCAGACTTCATCTGATGGCAAGAATGATCACCAGAAGGATGACGAATTTGTGGAATGAAGTTAAATGGGGAGCAGAACTTGGATGATCACTGCTATGGGCGGATCGTTCTGAACCTGAGCCTGAAAGAGAAACGTATATAATGCAGAAATCATTTCAAATGGAAAGGTGTTCAAACAGTGCTAAAACGTTACTGCAACTAAAGACAAACAATGCTAAGCAATACAATATTAAAGTGATCTTGCTGTAGTCACTCTTTAATGATAATTGTTTAAGCGATTTATAAATGGAATTAAATACCATCTTAGTCGATCCAACAGCAAACATCACAAACCCCTATCTGCCAAGGCATAATGCGCCAGCAAGTTAGAGTGTATTATGTTTGTTCTACTAATTAATCCCAACAAACTGAGTAGACCCAGATTTGCCTGTGCACAATAAAATACCATATACAAGTCTGTGTAGATTGCAGTTTGACTCGGCTTAAAAGAGAGTAGAGCTGTTAATTGTCACATTTGCATGTACTGGCAACTTTTTCTATAACTTGAATTAATCATTAACGTTTTATAGTCTAGACCATATGCGGATCTTGAAGGAATAATGTGGAAAAACAATAAGATTATATTTAACCAAATTAAGGTCTATTACTGTCAACTCGTGATCAAAACCAATATTTACCAAAGACAAAACGAACACGTTTGAGTTCAGTATATTGATATTTCCTAATAAACCATAAACCGTTTATTTAACCAATTATGATATAAAGGACATAACACTAATAGGAACAACACCATGCGTTTTTTCGCCCATTTATCCATATTCTAGGTTTGATCAGAATCTAATCAGAAATATGGCGTCTAGAGTAGTAACTTGTTCAACCAGTTAGATATCAGCTCACCTCATTTATATTCACCAATGTCGCTCCAAATTGTATCGTCCCAGATCTTAAAAACGCACCAATACCAAATTTGATCAAATTACTTTCATTCTACAGCCGGAGATAGATATGAACTACATGAAATATTTATTAGTTAGGGTTTATTCAACTGCAAACGGTTTTCATATATTCGAACCACATTATTGTCATCTATGTAGGATGAAATGATCAGAGGCGATTTTAACCCGACGACATTTAAAATTAAATGAGTATGACACTTGTTGAAGACTATATTCAATAAATGACATGGACGGGAATCTATTGGAAACTTACCCCTTGGCTTGATAGGCGGTTTGTCCGCTGAAAAATTCAAATCAAACGGAATTGTTAGAGAAAATTAAAACATACGATGGTGCAAAAAGGTCCTACATATTTTCAAACTGAAATCAAATCGTGCATTTATTTCAAATCTGCTTTGAATGTAAATATTCTATAATTGCATACCCTGTGCCTCACTATAACTTGATTGCTTTAATTCACGTATGTAACTGCAAGGTTCTACAAATTATGAAAATGCAAGCGTATCACTGAATGAAAATAAAACAATGATTGTGGATTGGAGTCCTGTGAATCAGTTAACGTATTTACGAGTTGTCCTAGCACATGTTTAAGTACAGTATAATATTATGTTGAACAAAATATAGCTTCAAATAAATTCTCGGTCCGTATTCATGAAACCTCTGAAGCTGAGTGAGAAACTCAACCCAAAATACTACAACTTGTTCATCATGTGAGTGGATGATGAACGGACACCGCTCTTCTCAGATTTGAGAGAACTCAGTCGAGGGTGACGTAATGCTCAACTTATCAAGTGCGTAAGCGGTCGGTCACCTAGATATCCTGTTATGAATGTTGCAATAAATTAATAAACCTTACCGTTTAAGACATGAACTTGAACACTTCTGAAATAAAGATCTGAGCTTCGACACACATAATTTCCCTGGTCTTTTGTAGTACTCCCTTGTATAATAAGTTCACTAATTATAGACCTTCCTGGAATGGGTTTCTTTTTAAGAATTTGAAGTCTATTCTGCCATTTCGGATTAGTTGCATGAATTCTGTTTCCCTGGAAAAACCAGTCTATATCGTCTGGTGCCTTTTCCACCCCTGTTGCATTACATGTCAAATGGATGTCACTGAATTGTTCCACATATTCTGTCCCTTTCACGATCAACTCTGAAAAAAGATGCGTGGACATGAGAGAGAGAGAGAGAGAGAGAGAGAGAGAGAGAGAGAGAGAGAGTTGGGCTCCTTTGCTTCATTTTGACAAAATAATCGAACAGACAGGTACATTTCTTTTCTTTTTATCACGATAGTTTGGAAAAAAAGATCTAATTAAAGGAATGCCTCTACATGATACCTTGACGAAATAACAGCTCTTTAACAACTACAACTTGAGCACACGTTCTCATGTAGCTATTGCTATTCACATGATTGACAAATGCTTCGATAATCATTTAAATGCTCAAAATGTCTGAAACCATACACTGTTCGATGTGGCAAATTTAAGTTCCCCACAGAAAACTACATTTTGTTCGTCACATTTATGTATAAGTTATTATGTTTATTTTAGATTTTTCAAAAAATCATTGCAACAGCCAAAATTAAGATAAAATCAATAGTAACTCTGTCAGCGTACCACAAATATGGCTGGCAATGACGTAATGTGGTAAAGTTTTATAATTAAAGACCAAAGTATTAAGGGTAGATAACTCTTACCTGGTTGCCAGTCCGGTGGTTCATCTGAAAGAGACAATAAACTTGGAAGTATATTAACACCACCGGAATGTCATTCGTAAAGAAAGCGAAACAATATAGTAATTTGAACCTGAGACTGTTATGTTCCATCAAATGTTGAAAAAATATATACCTCAGTACCTCATCAACATAACGGAAACATAACTTTCAGATATATGTTTGTAAGCATAACTGAGTATACTCCTATAATGTAGATTCATATTTAGACGAATGAGGTAGGTATCGAATGCTAATATGAAATGATTTTTCTTTCATTTTCTTGTTGTTAAAGAAATTTAATAGTGAAAAAAATCTTGAACCCTATACCGTTAGAAGTTACCCAAACTGTGCAATATATTAAACAAACATTATTCCAATTAATGAAAGCGATATTATTTGTTTTGAATGAGTTTTGTTTCTTCTCTTCCAACTTTGCTTTGATATTACATCTAATGTGTATCTTGTTTTGAAGATAATCTAGTCACAAGTAATTTTTTTGAAAACTCGTTATATCACTAAAACTCAATGCAATGTTTATCTTTTTAATAGTTGGCATCATTTGTGAAGCATTTAGCGATAAACCCCAATCATATATGAAGAAAGCGTGAGAAAGTGTATGCTTACATTATTTGAAACGCAAAGGACTAAGAACTCATATATAGATAATACAATTGAATTAAAAGAATCGATATGTGCATTAAATCAAACGGATACACGGAATACAGTTTGCTCAAATATTTACACGGACGTGGGTCAGTATGATGTAAGACAGTTCTTGAATAAAAAAGACATACAGCCAAATAAAAGGGTATCCCGTCGTTAGCGCGCAGGTCAAAAGCGCGCAGACAAATGCGCTCAGACAAAAGCTCGCACCGACAATTGCGCGGAAGACAAAAGCGCGCCGTCAAAAGCGCGCAAGGCAGACATTTTAAAAGCCAATATGTCAAATAAAAAAGATTGATACGTATAAATAATTCATACGAAAATAATTGGGCATTTAAGTAAGGTTTACTATTATTAAAATGAGTTGCAGTTTATTATGTCTATCACTGTTCAAATTGCAACGTTATGTGCATAATCAATATAAACAATCAAGGCAAAAAAAAAATTGAAAAATATTAAAGTGAATTTCAGTTTATTATATCTACCAATTTCCAAATTGCATCGTTATGTGCGATCCCACATAGATATTAGATCAATGGTAAGTTGCCGTATGATGGAACCAAAGCTAGCATACGTCGATTAAACAGTGATTCAAACTATTTGTTTATTTCTACTCAATATTAAGAGTGTACATATTTTGATGTCTGATCAAACTGAATTAAACTTTTAGTTTATTTCTACTAAATATAAAGATTCTACACTCTTTGGTGTGTGCTCACTAGAAAATGGCATATGGAGTTTATCGATCAAGGTATCAAAGTGAAAATTATGATTCATTCGAAATGAGACATTTATCAATCAAATTCATAATAACAGTTAAATCTTATAGTTTATACTGCGCGCTTTCGACGGCGCGCATTTGACGGGCATATTTCGCTGCACGCTTTTGTCGGTGCGCTTTTGTCGGAGCGCTTTTGACCTGAGGGTAACGACGGGGTGCCAAATAAGAGATGAACACGTCGAAATGCATGTTAGACGATGGAATATTGTTCGAAAACTTATGTGAAGACCTAAGCAAAATTTGAGAGATACTGTAGATGTATACATGATAAGGCCATTTTTGTCTATATTCAATACTGATTTAAAAATATAATTCTTTCAATTCAAAACTACTTGATATATTACCAGGTTAATGCTAACTACATTTAATGCAGTAAGTAACTATTAGTTTCATATTAATTAGTTTTACTTTATATTCACCCAGAATAAATTAATTCTTTTAGTATTTAATCCCCGCCATAAAGTCCTTCACCCTCATTTATTGTATAGTTAGATCAGGTATGTATACAGCTAATAAATGTTTTAGTGATTATTATTTATTTTCACTAACTGTTACTGTATTGCAATCTATTTTTCTAAAACACACTATATCGCATTTACGGTTTTGATCATAGCACTATCTCAAACAATTTATTTCGATTTCGATTGAACCATGGTCAAGGAGAAAAAAGCAAATATTTTTCTTTTACCGAAATAGAAAAAGAAATTATACTTTTAATACTTGTAATCCCAGTAATAATTTATTTTTGTAAGATAGTGAATATTTTTGTGTCTGTGTCTGTTTGTGTGTGTGTGTGTGTGTGTGTGTGTGTTTAAGAGAGAGAGAGAGAGAGAGAGAGAGAGAGAGAGAGAGAGAGAGAGAGAGAGATCTTACCAATCACATGCAATGTAACGTAATGTGAATATATTTCTTTGGCACTGATTTGACAGGCATATACACCTGCATGAGATGACTGCACATTCTTGATCAGCAGTTCCCACATGCTGTCCATTTCAGATATCTTTTTATAGTTTATACTTATTTCCTTTTCTGGGGAAAAGGTCAATCTGTCTATCGTTAGAGGCGACTCGTCTTGTGCTCTTCGCCAAATTACCTACATAAGGAGTAAAAAGGTCAGTGTGGAAGAACATATAAGCATTGTCATATATATGTAGACACGTACAACATATAAAGTAATCTATTTAAGTTTTAAACAATTACTCCATGTCACAATAATCAAGTACAAGTACAACAAGACGAAACAAATTTAAACCCAACTTCATGTTGGAAAATAAAACAACAATAGCAGCAATGATATCCTCATTTTTTTTATCATCGTAACTGCTACAACAAGACAAAAACAATACAGTATTATTATTATTATTATTATTATTATTATTATTATTATTATTATTATTATTATTATTATTATTAAATAAATCAGAACCTTACCGATTTTGGTCCCAAATTCCTTATGTGACAACGAAGAACTGCAAGCTCACCCTTGTGGACAGTTACGTTTGTCGGTGTTGGCAAGAATTTGGGGATAGCCTGCCTGGCAGACCTTTCACTCGAAACTGAAATTGTATATAACCCAGAAGAAATAAGCAAGAACTTATATCAAAGTGAATCTGTGGTCGAATAAGCAACTGCAATAGACAAGAAAGAACTGCAACTGAATATCACAGCTCTATAATCGTTTTGGAAATGAGAGATTCATGTGCATGAAATAAAAACCTTAATGGGTCATGGTGCTCAAACGATTATTTCATTTGATAAAATCCACCTCTAGTAATTCAGAGCGTCTTGGTCATCTGGATTAAATTCACCTGCCCATATATCCTCTTAACACTTTCAATGGTCAAACTCAATGTTCCTGAAAACGAGTAGGCGTGAACAAATGTATAAAATAGAATGCAGAAATGCATTGTGCCAATCTCGAATGTAATTGACTTCGCAGTAAATGTATTGACTGGTATTAAGATCTCATATAATGCAGCCTAAAATGAATGCGTCAAAGAGGCGAAGGTGTGAATAATATAAACATTCGTACAGAAGGCAGCTAAGCAGTTTCTCATGTACATATTTATTTTTGAGAGTTATATCGAGAGCGCGACTGAATTCAAATTTTTCTGGGCGGTATTAATATTGTTGTTCGTTTTGATGAATCTATGGTTGTGTATTTATTTTGAAATACATCATAAATTCAAATACTTTATTTCTTGTAGCGTATTGTTTTATAATTATGCCTTCTACAGAATAAGAAAATGAGTCCCTGCATATCTATGGGAAAACATGAACTTATTTTTTCGGATGGAGACAGGTATTGTAGTATTCATCCGAAAAAAAAATCCTCGTTTATATTTTCCCATACAAGTGGAGTAACATGATTACAAACTGAAATTTCACGACTATTGAGAATAAAAAACATATTCCTGTCATTGACGATGGCAGAATGACACGCACGATACAAATTATCGAATAGTGAAAAGGAGAAGAACGATTTATTTTCAAAGCATTACAAACTGTTAAAAGATCATGTTATGATTTTAAATGTTCTAAATTAGAAGCACAAGATAAAGAATAATATAAATACTATATGTTGTAAATACACTTTCTCGAAAGAAGATACCTTTAAGTATTTTAATGTCTAGAATTAACATCTATATGTTTTAAAATAAGTAAACAAGTCCTACATGGAACAAAAGCAGACGTTTGGATTTCGAAGACTTTAGAATTGATGTTCCACGAAAATGTGTGTGTGTGGGTGGGGATTGCATAATATCCCTGTCTTCGTAAATTCGAGTCTTGGCTTGAACAACGTTGGATAGTGAGAAAGCTTGACAGTAGCTTCACGTGGGTCGGTATTTCCTTCCGCGTTCTTATTTCACCAAATATACTGTCTCTCACATATAGCTCATTATGTGTTGAAAGTTGGTGTTAAACCCCAAGACAAACAAACCATTCAATGGATGTTAGGAAAAAAAGACTAATTGTCTTCAGAAACTATTAAAGCCCTGCGACCCTTTTGATGAGTTCAAAATAATGCTTATAAAGACCACCTGCTGCGGAAATATGCTAAAATTGCGTGCTTAGATGTACTTGTACCCCTTCTTCTGAAGCATGTATAGGGACAATTGGCAATCATCAAAGAGCCATCATCGGGAGCAATTGCAATTTACCTTCGCATATATCGTTTTCAGTCAAAGAGAAAACTCTTAAACCAAGAAAGAAAAATAATCATAGCATCAGTTTCCTTGTATTTATGCATTATATCCATACAACGTTTAAAACACCAAATTATACCCATTAGCAATATCATATCCTGCTTTCATCCAAATAAACGTCTGTCTAAACAGTTAAAGAAAATATAATTTAACAGAGTGATTTCAAATGAAATTCTTGGTAAATATTCCATCAACACACGTGGAAGTCATTTAAGTTTTGAAACAAACAAAATAAAGCTTCATTTACAGTGAGTTCTCAACAAGTCATTTGTATTTAGGTACACTGGATCTTTCAAGGTATTTGCTCTGTTATGGAGCTGTCCTTATACAGCGGTATCATTTGAAGATATCGAGGTCTAAAATTTAAATTAGATTCAACGGAGTTCAAAAGAAGTTCCACTCTGGCTGAAGCTATAAAGTCATGCTACTTGTGGACTCAACATTCACTGATTGTATAATCTTGGGATTATATATTACGTCGTGCTTGTCACGAACAATAACAGTGATCAATTGTTTCGTTGTTTGTTCCTTTTTAACAGAACTGACAGCGCCGGATTAAGCACCGTGGAGGCCCATAGGCAGTCAAACTTTTGGGGCCCCAGACCCAAGGTCACGGTCTCATGGGGGCCCCTTGGGGCCCCTGATGGGGCCCATAAAAGTCGCGGGGCCCATAGGCAGTTGCCTACTCTGCCTAATGGGTAATCCGGGACTGCTGACCATAACAGGACAGAGTTCATTAAATACTCTAAGCTTGCAACCCAAATTTAATATTGTTTAATATACAGTGTGATTAAATCAGTAATGTATAATAGACTAGCTTAGATGTTGATATCAATAATTTTTAACATCCGATTAATTAGTTTAAAAGCAAAATATAAACACATTGAAACACTTGTAGTTAGACTTGGTTTCTAACCGGAAATTCGAAAACAAATATATCTTCTTGAAGGGTTCATAAAATACAAAAAAATGTCCGCTGATGTTGGCACCAGATGCATGAAACTATTATGTGTAATGTGTAATTAAAATCGTGTTAGTTTCATGCTGATACCGGACCATGGATTTCTACCACTATTTTGAATTATCGCTGAAAAGACTATAAACATGTTTGGATTCGGGTTGACATTAAGCAAAGATGCAAATCCGAATGATTCTTTGTATTCACGTCACGATGTGTTCGTCATAATTATTTCACCTCCGTCATGTTCATCCAATCATTGAAAAACAAATCTGATTACGAGGAACTCAAGAATATTCATGATTAATCTCATCAACTGAGACTATTTTAGCACAGAAGCTTAAGAGCAATTCCGTTTATTCAATTTGTAGGTTTTAGACAGAACACTGTAAGAAAATAAATATACAATTTGTATTTATAGAGCGCAATCCTTAAGAAATATCCGAACGTTGCATTTTATACAAGAAAAGAGCATTGGAATGTGTACATTTGGAAACTTGAATAATTTGTTATTAAGGAATAATTCAACAATATGAACCATACGTGGGAAAGAAAGGTTTAGAAAACTAAGTGTTACTTTTCTATTGGCATTGACTACATGCAAGTAGAACAAGATCTTATGTACGGAATGCCAGTAAAATATGGCTCATCGACGTGCCATACACATGTCTCTTTGTCTCTCTCTGTATCTCTGTCTCTGTCTCTCTCAATACGATAAACAGACAAATCATTTCCATCTGATTGAGACACAGTTGTAAATCTATCTAACGCTACAAGAAGCAGAAAAGTATCTGCGTTCAAATGGTCTAAATGTCTGTCCCCTCCGTGACACTTCTTACAGAGGTGGTCTCTTTAAGGACATAGTAGATTTAAGTTTAATGAGACTTAAAGCCTACTTTGAAATCAAATTCACAACAAACAGAGACACGTTGTAAAAGAATGAGCTTACACAGATCTGTCTAGCTGACCAAACAAGTCGAGCTTACCCATAGTCCACCTGTCGTCTATCCACCACAACGGAGAACCGATGAATCCCATATTGGTGGATACTGCTGATACGATCTTGATATATGTAAGGTTTTAAAGATTTGACTACGTCTGTCTTTACAATTGCATGTGCTTGTTCCATTCATATGGTTTGAGTTAAACGGGGCATGCACATGGTGAGCGTGCACAATAGGTGGTTATTTTACGACCTTTTATTAGCCTTATTTAGGCTTGCAAAGCTAAACAATATGCCCATGTCTTCGAACGATTTGCCCTATGTTTGAATCAAAAGAGTGGCATGTTGTTACGAAGGAGATATGGTTGTTGCTTGTTGCTAGTGTTATCCTTGTTTATGAGCAGACTGCTTCAGCGAATGTTATTAATGTGTTGTTAGCCGAATAAATTGTTTTGTTATTATATCGACTAATTTTTCAGTGACATTTAAGTTCCCAATATTTCTGAGCGATTCCTCGTTTGAGCAGGTACACCTTATTGGAGCATATAAACTGGACGGAACATTTTGATTACATGTTTTAAATGACAGATGGTACGGCAAAACATATTAATGGAAGTTTATCGATTTGCAATACAAGTGAATTTCTATGATTCTGTCTTGCATATGGATGCTTTAACCAGCAATTGGATAGGCCTTTATGATGGCTTAGATAAAATGTTGACAGCGGGATGGAAATTGTTTTAAAATCCACCGTCGCATTTTCTCTCCACATCATCCATAAATCTGTATATGATTGCATGGTTGTGGGGTGCTAGACTAAGCAAGACGTTTAGCTTTCAACAACTCAGATATATGTTGTCGTTATTGTGTCTATTGCTGTACATTATTCTTGGTAAACAACGGTTTCTTGAAACACAGAGACATTCATCTCAAAACGAGATTGATACGCTATTGCATGTTTGTGCGTGTGTGATTGTTCTGACGGTTGAGCAACGCCTCCTTGCAAATGTGTATTCTTTCGTCCTTGGACGAGATGTGTGTGTGTGTGTGTGTGTGTGTGTGTGTGACATTTGGGTTTTAATGTAATTGTAAAGATATTCAGTCATGTCGCTACAATGTCTGCAGCGTAGTAGTTTCTTGTAATGCATATCACTGGGCGTCATGTCACAGATAGGTAGATTCGTGTCCCACCCAGTCACATTATACTGACACTAGGCCAGTTCTAACATTAGCCTCTTAATGCCGAGCGTAAAGCCAGGCAGCTGTTAGTACCATTTCTTAAGTCTTTGGTATGACTCTGCTGGGTTCGAATCCATGACCTCCAGCATCCGAGCTGGTCGCTGTAACCACTAGGACGAAGGAGTGGTTCATTTGAGGACCGTATTTTGTTGGGCAGATTGGTTGTAGGGTTTACATCAAATAATCAGCGTTGATATGCATGTACAGACTGAGTCGACGTACTAAATAATAAAGAAGGTGGTCAATAAATTCTGATTTTTTTGTTATGTAATATTATTCAATACATATATTAGTGTTTAAATGTTTGGTTTATACTAAATTTGAGCTTAAGGAATTGCATTGCATCTGTCCCATACAATACTAATAGAATTGGATTCATTTACGATTGAATTCACTCTAATCGTTTTTTTTTCTGCATGTCGCATGAATTTGTTAGTGACACATAAATCAACTAAAGTTTATATTTTCATAGTCTATATTTCATAGTCAGCTTTTCAACTACTTTATTATTAAGCAGTATACAATTTTCTTTTTAAAAACCACGAACATTTTAGTGTATCAGGAGATATTTGTTTGTAAACTGGAGAAACCCTCTTTGTGTTTATCTGTGCGATCATTTATTTATCTTGATTTAATGTCTCTATGTTCCCACCTCCAATCTCCGAGTACCCCAACATATGAAGAATATAATTTATTTCTTGGCGCTTCCTTCTCTTTAAACCTTATACATGTAATTGCTAGTCATAAACGGAATCTTGAAGAGAAGATAAAATAATAATTGTAATATTGCATTTTAGAGTTCATGTTACTGTCTGGATTCACAGCTCCGATAGCCAAGTGGTTAGAGCGTCCGCCTCGGATACGGGAGGTCGGGGATTCGAATACCATCCGAATCATACCAAAGACTTTTAAAAATGGTACTTACAGCTGCCTTGCTGAGCTTTAAGAGGTTTATGTTAAGACTGGTCAGCTTGGTGTCAGGATAATGTGACCGGGTGGGTCATGTCTGCGGCATGATACAACCGTGCTTTTCACATCACTATAAACTGCCACACTGCAGACCTTTTGGCGATATGACTGAACAATTGCTAAAGCTACGTTAACAATCCAAGTCACACATCAACACATACTATGTGGATACAACTGGTAGCTATAAGTTTTACTTTACTAAAAGTGTAATATAGTTTGGGTGTATACGGTCAAAGCGTAACTGAAAAATGTAGCATGAAATTCTGCTTCACATCTATTGTATTTTTAGTGCACCAGTCTGAATGTGTACAGGCACGATTCCAAATCACTTTTCGCTTTCTGGAATTTGAATTGAAGCGTAATAAAAACATAATCTAGCAATCTAAAACGTTGCTAAATTCACCGATTCCAAACCGGAACACATATTTCATTTCATTATCTCTGCAAGGTTTCCAGGAGTTTATTTACGTATTCATATCTCGGGCTGAATCGTAAATCCGCTGTTTTATCATATAGTATTAGCATCTAGTGTGAATAATATTTTTATTTCGACCTCGACTTTCGGTTTTGTTAAAATTAAGCCGAAATTAGGTAAACATGTTCACAAGAACCACGTGACAAAATAGTCGAATGGTAGAACCAATTACGATATCGGCTAATCACAGAAGTTCGAAATTACAATTTATATTGTAAACAATACATTTCCATCAGAAAATTGCCTGAAACGCAAAATAATTTTGGTTTTGATGGAAACAATTATTCATCTCAGTGCAAGGCAAATAAACTGCAGGTTTAGAGTGCAAATATAAAATTACTGATCTATGTTCAAACTCCATTTATAAAGTGTCCGCATGAATAAAAAATGAATATGTTCGCAAACAGGTTTAATTATATATGACATGCTTTTTAACCATTACCGTTTGTTGATCCATCCTAGGAATTTCGTGACAAACGTTATTTTGTATCCTAGTGAGAAACCATAAATATATAAATGACAGAAATTAGCGAAATTCCGTTAGCTCTAGCAGGGTTACAAGGGGTTCCTATCCATGAAACTAATGCATTTCACATCTCGTTTTGTTTACAAAATTGTATGAACGTGTTTTACATAAGTATCATGCTCTTGCACATTTCGTAAACGTACGTACATATTGTTGCAGGACAGAATGTAATATTTCTTTAGTTATAACTTTAAATACGACTGACCAAGCATCAAAACCAAATATTCATCTCGGTAACAGTGTTTATTTTTTGCATTTGTCATGTGATACATAGCTTAGCCAGCGTTTCGTACCTTTTATGCCTGAAAACGTTTTTCGATTAATTCCGTAAACGAGCGATTATTCAGTTAAACATTAAAATCGATTCAAGTACGGCTGGTCTAAAAGTATTTTCTTTTATACAAGGGATACATTTGGAGACTGTTCTGAGATTAGATTATTATTTCATTGGCGTTTTGTTTTCTTGTAATTTAATACACTGAGCAGAAAACGGATTTACGAAATAAAATTCTTATTAATGTTCAAAACTGTTTCACTTTATAAAAGTCAGTCTCGAGAAGAAAACAATAATGCTCATAATGCCACGTCAAAGGTGTGTCTCATTACAGACTGTTTCTGTTGAAATTATTCAGGTATTTAGATTACGCGTCTCGAAGAAACAAATTAAATATTCAGAAGAAATATAACTAAACACAGAATCATTGAATTAGAAATAATGCAAACACGGTCTGATCAATGAGAGGTCTTGGGGATTAATTGACAAATCTTTGTCAGTCACTGGTCCCAAGAGATAAATATATTGATAGCTCGGACATGTTGAGGCATCCAACATGTATAGTGGTTGACTTTAAAGAAAAACTAATATACGGAGATAGAACTCTATTGGGACGAGTGTCGTCCACACGATTGACATACATTCTGAGCGAATATGAAGGTAATGCATATATGATTTGCTTTGTTTTGATTTATGTTGTCAAGTGTCTAGTGGTGAAAAATATATGCTTTGTTGTTATGTCGAGCGGAAAATATTTATAAATAAATAAAAGCATGCTTAGAAACTGGAAACAAATTGGATTTGAAACGCAAAGCAGAATATTTCTAAAAATAGAGAGAGATTATTTAGAGAAAGTTTTCTTCTAGTTCATTGCATATTGATTGCATAGTTGTGTGTGTGTGTATGTGTGTGTGTGTGTGTGTGTGTGGAGAAAAAAATCTGTTATTTGGTTCTTTCACGTTTTGTTATTTCTTTATTTTAGTGGAAGAGTCTGAAGTACTTTGTTTCTTATTAAAATTATGCAGATGTTATCTTGCATAAATAAATACAGGAGTTTGATATTCAATAGTGTTTTATTTTGTTTTCTTTCTAAACCATACTATTTACCAAAGATTTTAAATGTAAAAAAATAGTTTTTTTTCCCCTAATTTTAGAAACTTTTATTAATTGTACGTGTCGAGAAACCAAAAGGAACGAAGGAATCACTATAAGACAAAATTATATTTGTTTACTCAATCTAGAACTCAAAGCAAAGAAATCTGTAAGCTGCGTGAATTTGTGCCGGTCATGAAAAGTGTAGTATAATTGATTAGCAGTACATCTCATCGAAGAGAGAGAGAGACATTTTACTCTCTCACTAAAAGAAAAGAAGAAGATTTTTTTATATAGAAATGATGCACAATTCAACGAGAAGACGAGCAAGGTATTTTGGAAGTACACGGTGTCCAAGTATTTTAGCATGGTGTCCGAGTATTCTGTTGTTGGATTTACAAAATACATTACAGATGTTTTTCGAACAAGAAACAAAAACTACAAAACGTTAGGATCTAAAAAGAATAAATATAAAAGGCACTGTCACAGAGACATGACAAGCTTAACGAATGAAACCTGCAGAAGAGTCTTCATATAACATCAAAGAACCAAATTTCAATAAATCTTATTTTCTCTAGCGATATGCATTTTACACTTGCAATATACCTCATCGATTAAGATAAAATAAAGACGTTTGATATACGTGTAAATTTTAAAAAATTGGAAATATCGATCTGCCACAAGTTACATTTTTGATTTTTGTCTTTTGTATATATATATATATATATATATATATATATATATATATATATATATATATATATATATATATATATATATATATAAGTATGACTCTAAAGAATGGTTCTTTTCCATGAAAGTCAAGCATTTCATTAATATCGCACCTGTTACACCGATAGCACATTTACAACATCTGCCAGTATATGCAGCATGCAGATTCTGCATGACCGAGACCTGTGTTAAATTAGAGCTTAGGTCTTGTATCTGAGAACCATGTGCAATACATTCGGATTTGGTATCGATATTACTAACAATAAGGTTGAATGTTCGAATCCTGATCATGCAATACCAAACCATGGTGTTTTATTAGTCTAGGCACTTCACGCCAATTTTCTTGCTTTAAATAGTCGGTTTGTTTTCGGATATACTAACAACAATCAAAATTAAAATACCTTTTCTTGGCTAACTAAAGACACAATACAGGTCATTGTATGTTGTCAGGAAGTCAAAATAATCCACGCAACCTAAGACGACACGAACACGTGTAACGGAATGTGAAAATTTTATTGAATGTCAGTAAGATTAATGAGTGTCATGGCTTAATCCTAAATCAGGATTAAATTTTAAAGAGGCTTGAACATAAACGTGACGTGTACCTTAAAAAAATTCATTTGTGGATTAGCCATTAAGAAAATGGCACAAAATAGATCACAGATGGATATATATATATATATATATATATATATATATATATATATATATATATATATATATATATATATATATACACACACACACACACACACACATTTCGAATGATGGCAAATCACGTTCAGTCAGTAAAACTGAGTTTTGAACATGTTGCTGAAGTCATGGTAATGCAGTTCAGCTGTACAGACAGCTTACATGATACGCTTCAATTTGATCATAGATACAACTCAAAGCCTGTAAAACATACTGTTAGTCGAATAAATTCAATACATTTAGTCCCTTTTGTAAAGTATTCGGAATGTATTTTAATGATTTCTTCGCATATAGCATTTGATCGTTTTAGGTCATGTGGCTTTTGGAGGCGAAAGTTGTTTTTAATGTTCGGTCATGTGGCATATTGAGGAGAAGGTTGTTTTTTAATGTTCGGTCATGTGGCGTATTTTGGTGAAGGCTTTTTTTTAATGTGAGTTATTCGTTTCAGAATGTATAATACTTAGATTCTTGAAGAGGTAAGTAAAATAAAATTCGTGTATTTTTGAACAGCTTCTTCAATCAAAATCAGTTACTGGCGGACAGATGTACGTACATATGATTTTTTGAGAGATATTAAAAGAACACTTGTATTGTCTCAAAAGATCGGAGAGCTGGTCAATACGATGTATAAACAATCTCTTTTAAGGACAAAACAAACAATTTTTGAAAAACAATCGAGTCAATTTTAGAACTCGGAATTATATATTATTTAAATCTTCAAAAATCAAAACTTTAATTATATCTTGCTTTTATGTTTTTCTTATGTTTTGCGCAGCTATTCATTTAAACTGGAGTGGGTTGATATAGTTAATGATAAGTGAGTCTTCGGTTCGGTAAATACTGGGAAATACACAATTGCACGGAATCGTTTTGAAATGTCAAAAAAAAAAACGTTAAAAGCAATGGAGACACTTTAATAAATTAATGTGAATGCAAAACATCAGCTAGACAGGAGCATGTACGGTCAACAGTCATTTGCTTATCGGTTTTTGTTTGGTTTATCTCTGATACGAATAACATGAATACAAACATAATTTAATTGTCATGCTAACTTATTCAAAAATAATTTTGTGAATCCCATTAAAAAAGGATATTGTCTAAGACATTTCGTTTCAAATAATTATCGCTTACAAACCCCAATGATTTTTTATTTTAAAAATATCTCTGCAATCAGCAATATATGGTGGACGAAAATATTGGCATGTTGTGAATGCTGCTGTTTTCTGTACGAGTCCTCCGTTCTCATTCTTGTAACGAATATAAGAAATCTGTACTTGTACGGAAAAGATTAATGCAGTTTGCTCATAAAAAGATAACTATGCACAATATATTATTTTACACAATCGAAATGCGTATTTCCTATCAGGAAACAAAATGGTAAGGAATATAAATAACAATCATATTTCTAAACTGAAAAAGTAATATAACATTTATGTCCTCTCTCTCTCTCTCTCTCTCTCTCTCTCTCTCTCTCTCTCTCTCTATATATATATATATATATATATATATATATATATATATATATATATATATATATATATATATATATATATATATATATATATATATTATATATATATTAATGTTTCCGTCAGAATAAGAGGGCTGTTGATTGGATTTAGATACGTTATCTAGGGTCGATATTATGACCCGGTGTGAGTGAAAGATAGAATATCAACAGAACTGGGCACGATTATTGGTAAGATATCATGCAACACGAGCCCCATTAGACACAAAGAATAGCACATTTTATCAAACAAATTAATGGTGGTAATTCAATTCAAGACCGTGTTTCAGCGTTTGCTTCGTCCTACTTGGACTTCCTAGATTGTGCTCTGTATTCGCCACTTCCATTTTTCGGACTTTACTAGTTAGCTTTCTCTGTCCGGACATTAATCGTCACGTCTCGTTTTTTTTTTCTTTCTAATACCGTCCTCGGACTGTCGAGTTCTTCTCACTCGGAAACTGTATCCTTAAAGGACTAAAGTATCCCAAAATGGCTGTATGTACCACTTTTTAGATGTATATACAATTCCTTCATTACGTGACTCAGAACACACTCCATTCAGACACTGCATAACGCCTTCCTACGGTAGTACCTTGCCATAAATTACCACGTGACCTCTCTATCGATTACTATTGCATACTATTCACAAATCTTTACTTCCAGATCATGAATCACCATCTTCTCTTTATTTCCATAAGTTCTATTTGTGCAAAATTGAGTTCAAATTACCGATATCCCAGAATCATCTGCGCTGACTTATAGCTAAATTCACTAACATTTTATATGTTCTCGTTATTTACATCTGACACAAAACTACATTAATATCCCTTGAAATGTGCAGGCGCTGTTCTAGCAGGCGTATATGTTAGCAGATTAATATGCTCGATTATTATCATAAACTGCGTCTGTAGGATTTTGTATATCCATACACTATTAGATTAGTCATTAAGTGAATAAATGCATATTGATGTTCGTAAAGAAATTCTATCTAGTGGGGGGAGCGGCCTTTATTGTTGAAAACTGGACGTTACGTCCCTTTGAATAGGTACCGATATAAATCTACTTCATTCGCCAATAACGAAAACTATACCAATAGCATGTTATAACCAAAAATCCATTGACGTGTTAACATCACTGATGCAAACCGATGAACCTGTGGCGTCTTCATAGATTCTACATCGATTCCTGGAAAGCAAACTGTTTTTCATTGAAAAGGCTTTGTAATCAGACAACCACCTTATTACGTTTTCTCAGCATCCACTCGCCGCAGAATAATTATTTGTTTTCTTTTTGAATCTGATTTCTAGCTGAGAGAAAAACAAAATTTAATAAGATCATCCAAACTGACACTTTCCTGTTGCGATATCTCTGGATTAGTCCACAAGACAACTGCAATATAATGTAATACTGTGATGACTCTATGGCCCTAAAGCAACATAAAGAAAACGAAACCAGCAAGTCTTGTAAAATTCAACAAACAATGTATTTCCCCACATTCATTTTAAAAAAAAAAAACATACAGTATTGAGAATTAAATCCCAAATAATCTTAACTTTCTACCAAGTTTTAAAGTATAGTGTTCCTAACGAATTCCAATCTTATTTGTGCTGATTTACCAACATTCTTGAATTACCACAATGACATAATCCAGATTGTCTTTGAACGAATTCACAATAATTCCAAAAATTCCAAAATAGTATTAATCTAATCTATGAGTAATTAAATAATTCCAATGAATAAATAACAAATTCAACTAGAATTATACCTGAACACAACAGTAAATATCTCCACCGACTGATCATATGATAGTAACCAATACATTTGTTAACCAGAACCTTTCATAAAAGCCTGATACACACAAAAATGGCTAGGATGTGGGTCATAAGATACCTTTGAGAACATTTTCAGGACAATAGCCATGTCAACATGTTTACTAATTACCCTTTATCTCAAAATGCCATATACAATCATGAACAAAAGTTGACTCTTCTAAAGATGTTTCAAATTACCATAAGCTTAAATTACAACATACAGTCGTTGATTAAATATAAGCACGCAATATATATATATATATATATATATATATATATATATATATATATATATATATATATATAACATTACGTACCTATTTTAAATCTCACATGCTTGATCTGGTGATCCACGGAGCTTATCAATCGGTATCACACATCCAGATTTGAACTACACAGTTGCTTTTTATGACGTCCGCGCATATATATTTGTAGACGTGGTGAATCGAGCGTTTATAATTAAATGTATAGGACAGGCCTTCGAACGTTTATAAACAAATGTATAGGACAGGCCTTCGAACGTTTATAAACAAATGTATAGGACAGGCCTTCGAACGTTTATAAACAAATGTATAGGACAGGCCTTCGAACGTTCATAAACAAATGTATAGGACAGGCCTTCGAACGTTTATAAACAAATGTATAGGACTGGCCTTCGAACGTTTATAAACAAATGTATAGGACAGGCCTTCGAACGTTTATAAACAAATATATAGGACAGGCCTTCGAACGTTTATAAAAAAATGTATAGGACAGGCCTTCCCAATTTCTCTCGGTCTACATACAAGTTAAAAGCCACAGAGATTCCAGTATTCTAAATTCTGGCAAGATGACGAGTTTACATTTTGGCAACACGGGCAGCAAACTTCACCTACAGATGTCGGATGCATTCAGGCGGGGCGGGTGGTGCCTTTATTGCTCTCTTTCCTACCTTGCCTCTGCCGTGTCGTGAGAGACAAGAAGTCTGCAGCGCACACCTCATAGAACATGGAAGTGAGGCCGTAATTCCCTCCCTCGTGATTAATTAAATAACCAAATATAATTTGTTTACATAGCCATTTATTATTACATAGCTGACGTGGCAGATATTTAGTCCGTGATTCTGCATCGCACAACTGACACTCATTAAACCTGGACATACTTTGAAATATTTAAGAATAGTCTACTTATAAACGGATCAAAATGAATTACTTTTTAAACTACTAAAAATGTCAGTACACGTTTGTAATTGTATTATTAGGTGGTTGTTATTGGGCATTATGGGAAGGAACCATACATAGCGATGAGGAAATTAGGATTATGTCACGTGAACTAGGATTAGTTGAGGTTGACATCAATATTTCGGACAATACGTTTGACATTAAGTTCTCAAATGAAGATGATGTTTCCAGTTGACATGAGACATAATAGAGATTGAGAGACCAAATACTGTGCCGCTGAAATCTTGTATAGAATGTTTAAAAATACACACACAGTAAGAAGGAATCATGTCATCTTTCAGAAAGGTTTCATATAACAAAACACGTCCTGGTTAAGTTATCTACACGTAAGTGATGCTAAATAAAGTTTTTGCTTTGTAAAGATGAAAATAATCCTTCTATTTTCATGCCAAAACTTGTTTTCTTTTTCACCTTTATATAATTTTCTCAAGTCCACTAAATATTTTCTTCTTTGAGTAATTGTGTTTAATGTTACCTATCCCCCCCCCCATACATTATCCAGATATTGTCATACCACTCACTGTTTTCCTAACTATCATACCAATAACTCAACAAGTAAATTGGTGACTTCGTTATGGACACTTTAGGGTTTTAGCAATAAATTAGCGACTGTCAGCACGATTTCTGTAACAGTATCATCTATAGTGTAAGTTTATTCAGCCCAATTTACTTACAGCTATTAGATTGCAAACTTATCCATCAAATAACATGAACATATCATACACATCTACTATAATTTGTTGGCCGTTTAATTGGAGTGGGGTGGATCTATGATTTTTTTTTATTGAGCTGAATTATTTTCTCTTTTATCACAAGACCATTAATTGTTTTCCAGCTAATTTCATGGATATAAAATAATGTGTTAGTACAACTAATAATTCGAGCAAAGAATGTTTCCAGATAGTTACAGACAGAAATTAACCAAGAAAAGGTCCAGGCTCTGCCTCAGAACATTTAGTTGTTTGTCTCTAGTATAGTTGCGAGATATCGTGTTACGTATCGCGATACATTCAGAAATCAAACTTGTTCGTACTACCCAGCCCTATTTTTCTTTCGGTGTATGTTTGAAGATGTCACTGGTTAACCCTTCACGTTTTTTTCACAGCTTCTAATTATTTATCTTCATAATTCAATTTTAAATATTTACAAATTGGTGGAATGATGTTAAAAAATAAATACTGAATGAAGATTCAAAATTCATTCACTTTTTCTCTTGTATATTGCTAAATCTTTTGCGCAAGCAATTTTACAAATACACTGCCTCAGATAAACCTTTCCGCCATTTCTTGCACAATAATGTTCATGAACCAAACTCAAAGTATCACTGACGAAAATCGCGTCTATCAACTTGTCTTGACCGTATAAAAAATCTTACACTTCGCATTCAGCGAGTATTCTTTCGATTTAGTTATCAGTCAGAAGTTCGCATGCACACTTCTCTTTGCTCCCTTATCTAAAACTACATTTATGTTTTAAGTCTGCCTGACGCTTTACTCTGCCTCTACGAATACACCCTGCATCAGAGTGAGATGCTTGTATTCTTGGATGATTGTTGTACAAACTTACACATTAATCCTTGAAAATAGTTTATTCATGGCCTGAAGACATGAGTTATGAAGGAGCAGTACGACTGTTGAGAGTGGATGAGCTAGAAAAATATTGAAACATATGTTGATTGCTGGCCTATTACGCCATATAAATCTGCAATACTAATATACTCATTACAATATATATCCACAATAATTTCAAGCGAAGATATTTCCGATTCCTCACCAAACATTCGACTGCTTATTGTAAAGGGAAAGTTTGGAAGAATAAGTTGTTCATTTCATTCCTTTGAATAAATTGTCGTTGTATAACAAGGATTCATTAATATTAAAATATAGCAGTCTGTGAATCTTATATATATATATATATATATATATATATATATATATATATATATATATATATATATATATATATATATATATATATATATATATATATATGATTTAACGGGAATAAGATTTATAATATAGCAAACATTAATAAATTGTTGATAATGTTAATTTTTTAATCATGTAATAAACCAAAATTGCATTGAAAACATTGAGAAACTGTCCAGTTTGAAAGGTCAATGGAATTAAAAGCTAAGTTAATGAATATTATGCTTATATATATATATATATATATATATATATATATATATATATATATATATATATATATATATATATATATATATATATATATATATGTATATATATATATATATATATATATATATATATATATATATATATATATATATATATATATATATATATATATGGGGGGTGCGTGCGTGTGTGTGTATGTGTGAAGTATCCCATTTTGAAATAGGCGGTGAACCTTAAAGTTAAATTCACTGAGTGACGTAAGAAATTATAGTCCTGCCAAGAACAATAGCCATATTGCGGAAGACTCATCACTGGTTCCAAATTAGATTGCTAAATATTGACAGGGAATGTGTGGTTCAGCGTATACTAACATGGTGTCAAATTTGTGTATTTGATAGGCCGAAAAGGAAAAACAGAGACAATGTTCTGGTCAAATAGTCACTCAACAATATATTGCACTGTAAAATACTAAACTTGTGCTAGGACAGCGACAACTCTATTCTGATAATATATTTCAATCCATTATGCAGTTGAACATTGGTTTTAATTTTACAGTTTGATATTTCGATGAATATAATTAATAAACAAAACTAGTAGTATTATCTTTGGCTCAGCTAGTTTCTAACCATATGTTTCAAGAATTTGAAATGTATTACCCGTATCTTTTATATAATACACATTGGGCGGTTATTTTAACATCTTTACCTCTTATTCTTGACTTCACGTTAATAGTTTTGAAGGGTTTATATTTTTTATTTTTATATATTTGCGGTGTTCTTCATTTTAACAGTTTTCGAACCTTACTTTTCATTAGCATCATGCAGTCACTTTTGCGCTAAAGTCCCATTACATACATACATACATACATACATACATACATACATACATACATACATACATACATACATACATACATACATACATACATACATACATACATACATACATACATACATACATACATACATACATACATACATACAAACATACATTTTTTTTATAAAACTTTGTCTGACAATGTTTATTAGAGACGTGTTTTAATAATTACGTGACTTTGCTTATTAAACTCGTTGACAGCAATATTGAGATGATATGAAATTTCAGAATGCTGGCGTGCAGCCTTCAGCGTGATTTGTCATTCACTTGCAAGCCGTGTTTTAATCAAAACTTTCATCTGAAGCATACTACAAGCTGAGACTGCATGCGGCGATCAGGCAATACAAGGTTAGTTTAATTACACACCGTTACCTTTGGATAATTTATAAAGCTACCAAAATGTTGATGAAAGCTAAATTAAAAACAAATCTCATTATACAGAATTTGTTTGATGACAATGATATGTGAAGAATAAGTATTTGTTTTATATCAAAAGACGTAAAGATTATTTAAGCAATATACGTTGTGTAGATCTAGTATTCTTGCTGTTCGTGTCTATGCTTTAAATGAAATGTTTCTAGGGACTCTTGTAAATTATACATATAAATAAAATATACAATTTATTCAATAAACGTTCGTGTAAAAATAAAATTCGAAGCAATCATTTATCAGAAAACTCCCACCAAATCCAATCGTCAAAACGTAAAGAAATGTTTCCACGATCGAATCAAATCAGTAAAGCTGAATAATATTACGGGGGTATTTGGACCAATCAGAATTACGTAAAGTTATATGTTAACGTTTCGTAATATCAAAACTATTAAACTGCTCACAGTACATGTAAAGTGTAATACTATATGGTAATATTCATACATAGCCAGTACGAATTCGTGTACAACATCATGGTATTGTCAGCGTACCGCAGAATGTTCTTGTAGTAAAATTCATATTTAAAAACCTTTTAATAAATCAGGTACTGAATCGCCAATGTATATCGGCTTTGCCATGATCAGTTATTAATTTTTCAAAAATGAACAGCAATATATCCAGCATAAAATATTTCCAGGTATTCGAAATCTGGACACGCGATTAACCAGTCTATACAGAATTTTGTGCACTGTATGAAAGATAAGATATATGAGGATTCTCTTCCGCAAATTTTCAATTGTTTTGTCAAATAAGGCAGTGTTCATTAGTTAGACAAAGTCTTTCTCAAACATATTTGACGCAGCCGTCCACGGACCCATACACTGTTTTATATATGGCGCCATCCAGGCGTGCAGATCAAATGCGAGCATAAACCTATCCAAGCAATAAGTAGAACTTGAAAATGGGCATGTGGATTAAGTAATTAATTTTCTTCCGCAGGTTTGGTACAAGCTTGACGAGCTACGTAAGCATGCTTGCAAGAATATTTAGACAGACTAAAATGACACGATACTTTTCTGGTGTTAGCAATGGATAGCTCAATATCATGTGTTAAGAGCTATTTTTGTTTGTTGGTATTTTGGTCACAATTTATTAAATAAGTGTTGAAATCATCAACAATGAGTTGCACAGATTAGAAGTATATCATGTCTTTCTTGAATATCTCTGCAAAGAGTAAGGCATTTCCCAGCAAACAGTGCTCAGTCACCAAATAATGAACGTTTCTTCCTTCACCAAATCCAATAGTGTATCATTGGCATACATTTCTGTACGTCGAGATTAGCGCATTTGATTAGAAGATTTATAAGTGTCTCACCTAACTAAGTGTTTTGTGTCTTCTCTGCATGATTGATCCTGTTTTTCTCGTGCTGCTTATTAGTCTACAACTGATATGTTTGATAATCCATTCATACAACCACTTTCCATCACACCAAAAACGAGATTTAAATCGATTGCAATCTATTCTTCGCTTGAAATTACAAACGGACTAAAAGCCATAGAATCCAATGAAAGTAATTAAAGCCAAGAATAAAGAAGGAATCATGCGATACTTGCTATCGGATGTCAGTGTCAGTTTCAGCATTGATTTACCTGCTACTATCTAATAGCATATGCCAATGAGGACGACAACGGCGTTCCTTTAGTGTCCATTATCTGCTTCATACAGTCTATCTATTTTGTCAGATGTCTGCAATTTTATCAAATCTCTGTATCCTTTCTGACATTCGTCACGACAAGTTCTCGCCGTAATAATTTGATTACAATCATAGTTCAGTTTTCAAATCCTGCATTTGTCTTCGTCACTGAGTCACTTGGGAGTCAGAATCGGTTGAAGAAATTGATGATAATATGGTTACACATTAGATCAATGACTCAGAATCGATATTTAGAGGGTGGTTTTACTTCACTTTTGTTTCAAATATTTTTTTTAATATATTTGTTATGGGGGAATAATCTTCATGAGTTACTGTGCATGGAACAAAGAAAGAATTGTTTATAATGTTTTTTTTGTTCTTCACACATTTGATTAATACAGATTACCCTTATAAATTCGTATTAAACGAGTTGTACTCAATTTGAACGAAAATGCATTTTGAAAACATGTTACGTCAGAGCGTTACCAAGAAACATGTGTTTTTTTCTCTGTAATAAATGGTTCTACAATGTTGGATAATGTGCCTAATTGTTTAGCAATTTTTAGTTCAGTTTAAAGATACATTGATTGTTTAGAAGAAATGTATATTTTAAAATCTTAGAATGTGCACGCAGGAGGAAACTCAAAATTATGTAGATGATGTAGACAATAGGCTCAATTAGACGTAATTTGATATTAACCCAAATTAATCCGATAATTGGAATGTTTAAATTGTAGTTGTGATGGTTAAAAGTATGAAAGAGGATATAAACGTATACATATTGTTTTCTTAGCGTATGCAATTCGTTTAGAAATACAAACACTCACAAAAATAAATACGCAGACCAACTGAGGTGTGATACAGAATAATAATAATAATAATAATAATAATAATAATAATAATAATAATAATAATAATAATAATAATCATCATCATCATGGCAAAGCAGGCTCGCTCATTTTCAAAGATTTCGAGACGTTTACAAGATATGCAGCAAGCTAGTAATCACTAGAAGTAGACTGTCAAAGAGCATTTTGGTCAGTACCAATGTATGATTCCAAGTAAAATACGAAACATGGGAGATGAGATGACACAAGTTGGCGGGAGATATGAGAAATTGTGATATAAAATATTTAAAATTAGACTGTATTTCAATCATCGCAATTTATTTCAGAATGACGAGGAAAGTTTGTACATTCTGAGGCACGATGCAGTAATTTTAAAAGGTTTGAAAGTAGATGGTCATTTTATAAACACTAAATGGCGTAATAACGTTCTTTCCGTAATCTCTATTTATGCATTAAAATTCCCTTTGTATATTGCTTGAAGTTTTAAATGGGCAAAATAAAACGAGATGAAATTTGACATAATGTGTTAGCTAACTTCACATCTCTTACACTGCACGTATGAATCTAAAAGTTGTTCTAATGAGATGTTTTTATAAGTAAGTTGTAATCAGTATGATTACACTAAAATGGCATATTTTGCTATGTCCTTTGGATAGTATGCATATGCTGGAAGAGTGTAAATGAATGAAAACGTCAAATCCTAAATTTATTTGTACTGCGGATCTTTAGTGTCCAAAGAAAATGTAAGGTTCTGGACCGTATAAAAAAAAGGTTTGATGGAGTCACTTGTGTTTATTCTAACGGTATGAAACAATAAACGGAAACTCTTCATATACATGCATTAGTTGTAGGGATTTTTTGTGATTATATATACATTAGATACATACATACATACATACATACATACATACATACATACATACATACATACATACATACATACATACATACATACATACATACATACATACATACATACATACATACATACATACATACATACATTAGATACATACATGCATACATACATACATACATACATACATACATACATACATACATACATACATACATCCATACATACATACATACATACATACATACATACATACATACATACATACATACATACATACATACATACAATCATACATACATACATACATACATACATACATACATACATACATACATACATACATACATACATACATACATACATACATACATACATACATACATACATACATACATACATACATCGTTATATGTAAGTATGCACACACAGAGACAATTACGATATTCGCCTTATGTGTAATAGTAATCCTGTGTTTTATATCGATGATCCACAGGAAAGCTACGTTCTCATGATGGAAGTACTGTGTTAACATTTTGTCCGATAGGAATCTATAATAGAGTTTTCCGATTTTTCTACCGATGTGTATGGAGAATTCTTGTAGTGTCTTAATATTATCAGCTTTACATTTAATAGTACCTTTTGTAATTTCGATTCGCTCACTATAAACGTAACACGTTTAAAGGTAAAACAAGTTCTTTATTTCAAAACGCAAATTGTTTTGGCTGAGATGCGAATGCAATATCACCCGCACTCTTTAATGTCCTATAATATAAAAAGGTGTTATGCGTGTAGGTTCCAAATTTTCCAGAATTTACGCCAATTCCATGCGGAGAAGACATCTCAGACTGCTGATGCTATCAACCGGTAGAATGTTTTTACATATGAAAATAGAACGGGTTATGATTTTAGCAGCTGTATATTTTCCAAAAAAATTACAACTTTCTTCCTGTAACTTTAATTAGAAGATTGGATGATTATGAAATACGAATTTATCGAAATTCAGATAGTCACGATGTGTATTTGATAATAATGCTTTCAATGCTATATTGAAGCATTATTGTCTCCAGGTAAATATTTGAATTGTTTTCTCCAAAATTAACGAAATTGTATTCTTTATCTTTCCTCGTTTTCATCTTATTCGCTGTTTCTTCTTCTTTGTATATTTCTCGCTTATTTCTTAATCTGTGTATTATGATAGTAATTGAATGTTCATCGACCAAGTAAATTAACTATGAACAGTATACAAAATTGCATATATAAAGTGTAGAAATTGATGTTAATTTCATTTAAACAATACTTTTTCTCTAGAGATTCTATCATTGCTTAGTAATACAAACGGTGTTGACCTTTCCAACTTCTCAAATTCAAATTTCTGAATATTCCTGCATGACCATTCTGCATATATATTTCTGAAACTTCCTGCATGACCAGACTGCCTAACAACGTATTTATCAAATGTTGGGTAATAAAATCACAACATATCAACTTTCTCGAATTTCAAGCTGATAAAATCTCGTATATTCTGGCAATAAAACTTACACTTTCTCAAATATAAATTTAAGTGTTCTGTAGTCTCCAGATGATCATAATTTAATTAGTTCTTCAAATATTGTGCCATTCTCATCTATCAAATATTACTCTCACAATTACACACTGCAGATTTGTTTGCCGTTTTGCACCGATAATTAAGCAGTGATGTCAATACAGTCCGGCTATCGGGATAGTACAAATCGGTGAAGTATAGTCGAGGGAAATAATTTTAATTGATTTTACGATTTATTAAAGTGGAAATAAAAATCATTCAAGTAACAAGAATGAGTGTAAAGTTACTAATAATACAAGAATGAGAAATTATGGCTTAAATAACGTAAAAATCCCCCAACTAGTAAAAACATATATACGCCCAAGCACGCACGCACACACACACATCCATGCATACATACATACATACATACATACATACATACATACATACATACATACATACATACATACATACATACATACATACATACATACATACATACATACATACATCCATCCATCCATCCATCCATCCATCCATCCATCCATCCATCCAAACATACATACATCCATCCATCCATCCATCCATCCATCCATCCATCCATCCAAACATACATACATACATACATACATACATACATACATACATACATACATACATACATACATACATACATACATACATACATACATACATACATACATACATACATACATACATACATACATACATACATACATACATACATACATACATACATACATATACCTGGTAGTAACATCAAACAAACCAATAAACAAAGATCAAGTATGAAGACAGCATTGCTGAACCAGCCGGATGCTTTGCGAAAATAAGCGTGAAATTGCTAGTTATTCTAAAATATGATAGTTTCATGGTGAACTGTTTAGAAGTTTACATCTGAACGAATATTTCATTGACAAATTATATTACTTTGGCTTTTCCTACGAATGTTTACGTGACAGAGAGCGCAAACTGAATGACTCCAATGCGGTAAGAAGAGAAATCACTTGGCGAAAAGTGTACACATGGATTTGAGAGGTATCACTACACTAACGGAGGCCAGGAATCTTTTACTTATCCCACTGATGAGACCAAGAAAATTGTTATTTTTTTCTTTGAATTTCCCTGGAGATTTGCAGTTTAGAATTGTACTCACATTTAACGAAAAGCAGCATCAAAGCCTAAAGAGAACATCGAATGCATTTTGAGTTCCGCATGGTCACTTTTTTTTTGTGAGACATACATATTTTTTGGGTGCATGTCGACGCGGTAGTTTGCAACAAAAGGTATCCATGCTGTTTGCTGGAATGGCTTCGGAAAAATAATTAGCAGTCTATTCGCACTACCCCGAATATTTTCCATGATCCATTGCTCAATTCATCACCATGTTTAGTGCATAAAAAAACATTGCTTCTGTTGTTTTCAGAAAATGTCTACGTGATTATAATCGAATATAACACACCTCTGGGATCGTTTGGTTCGTAATAGCTTGAAGAATTTGTTTTAAAAAATAATTAATGTATCAGAAAACTCTGCCTTTATACCAGATGCTATATATGAAACTTCTAATTTAAATGGTATTATTTGCGTGTCTTTCCTGATGAGGTTTCAATAAGTGACCATATGGCTATGTTTTTCAATAACACCACCTCATTATATACCAGTCCTTCTGTAAACGAACATTTTGGTTCATAACATAACTGATTTTACAGTAATAAATAGGTCTTTTTACCAACACAGATTGGGAAAAACATTCTTGTAAACATCTCACTATTAACGAAGCAGCAAAAGTTAACACCATTAATACTATGTATACTCTTTCCAGCCCCAACTTTAGATGTACCCCCGATATGACAGAAGAGGAAGACCTACTAATTTAAATACGTTTGCAAAGGAAACTATCTTTAAAATTTATTAAAATATGTATAGTTTAGCACAAATTCTAATAATGATTGGATTCAAATGGTTCTTTTGTTGCACCAATAAAACTCACTTTACGACCATTAAGTTCTAGTGACAGCGGTATTAATTAACTATACATCATTTTCAATTATGAACACTCAAAAACTTTGAAACATTGGTTGCTTCTGTTGTACATCTAGACGACTCTTATATAATTCAACCCAAAACACGGTCGAATCAGGAATATGTATTAAACATGGATTCAAGAAGTGTTAGATATTGTAAACTTACTTTTAACTCAAAGGGGACTTGACAACTAAAGACACCAACATGTTTAATGAAGCACTACATTTGGGAACCAAACCTTGGTGTATAACACATAATCGTTCTCATTCTGAGATAATGTTTGCGACAATCTTGAAAAGGATATATCTTTAATATTACACAGTGTTGCGTCAGGGGTTAAAATATAAGCAATATAAAACGGTAAACCCAAGATTCAAGGTTTCAAAATGTCAATTTATTCAAATACAATATAAAATTAAGCAAAGTAAAAGAATTAAAAATAGCTCACAGCGTTTGAATTCCTAGAACGTAATCCTAATAATGTACTATCAAAGTATGACTAATCCGGGAACTGTTCTAATGTATTCAAAACCACGCTTTCATAGTGCTTATTTTTGACCTTGATAGCACTGAAATCTAATTTCTAATTAGAATTAATTATACATCCAGAATTATAAATCCAGATTGTATTACTTCAATGTAATCTCGTGAACTGAGAATATCAACGAAGTCCTAGACCGTTCCACATAATCCGATTGAATACAGGAAATATTTAAGTCAACCTGTCACGTTATCCTCAAAGAACGGACTGTTTAAATTACTGTTTATCTGCTTTGATATATTCAACTGCACATAAATCACAATCACTTCTTTTACTCCTACTAATGATCTTAATAACTGAAAGGGTATTAACATGGTGCTTGTATATTCACACTACATTGTCCTTTTTCGTTTCAAATAAACAAATCTCACTCACTAGAATTTCTCTAACAAGTTTTAATATTTTCATTTCAAACTAATTAAAACAGTCGATAAAAAAGCATTCACGTTCTCACCTTCAAATCTCAATGAACAAATCAAATTCTAGGGCGTACCTTTTACAGCGCAAGTGTACTATCAATTCCGTACTTGTTTACGTAACCCACATTCAAACTCGCGTGTCATTATTTTACCTGCTTAGTTGTTGATTTCGCTTGAGGTTGAAATTATTATGAACGGAACTCTTGCTGTGGAGTTCACATATACTTTTACGATAGTTAAAATATTTAAAGAAAGGCTATACAATAAAGCTTCATAGTCTTAAACGACTTAAATACAGCTTATTTTATGAATTCAAAAGATGATACATAATTCCGTAACAATAGGAATGTTTCAAACATAAGTCTTTCAATCGTCTACCTTATCATTATTACGTCAGATGGAGAAAATCGTTTATTATCACTTATGAGCAAAGCAATAACCTGAATTACAAAATATAAATCTGTTTTTCCTTCAAATCCTTCCATAGTATATTAACTTTAATAAATGTATCATCTGAAAAGTATTTGATAATAGGCACAATTTATTCGATTTTATTGCGACGTCTCCAAGGCATTTGACCGCGTTTGGTACTCCCAGTGTATTGAAATCTAACGTAGCCGACACTTCTCGCTACATATTTAGCAGATTATGTTTGAAATATTCGTCAAGCGGCTTTTTGTTAAGACATTATGCTGGTGTACCTCAATGCCAAGTCTTTAGTCCTCTACTTTTTCTAGTTTACATATGTGATATAACAGATGACCTTCTTAGGTTTTAAAATATATTTTACCGGTGATAGGTTTGACACCTTTTGAACATGTTTATAAGTGGATATGAAAGATATATGATATGAAAAAATGTTAACTTTAATGCCATAGAAGACACATAAATTCTAGGCCAACTTAGACTGAAGTTTGGCTGTTCTGTCGTAATACGGAGACTGCATTTTGGTTATTACATTAAAAAAATCGTTTTAGCTTTTTATCGAACATTATAAAGCATTCTCATATTATTTATCCATTGTACTATCGACAGAATCCACATTCTAGAATGTTTTTGGTATTTTGTCGTACTAAAGGTCCAAAAGGAGTGTGTTATGGCAGTGTTAGCAAGTTAAGCAAGTATCCAATGAATCTCCTATTCGTCTTTCGTTCTTTCTTTCTTTCTTTCTTTCTTTCTTTCTTTCTTTCTTTCTTTCTTTTAAATTTATTTATTTATCTACTTTTTGTAATTATTATTATTTTTTATTTATCTACTTATTTATATATTTTCCTATTTTGTATTTTATTTTTATTTACATTTTCATTAATCGTTTATTTTTTTTTAGATTAGAAACACAACAAATAAGCATACATATTATGGCATATATCATTAGGAACAAAATCTAATGTAATCCAGTTTTAAATGGGAAATTATCTTTTTTGGTGCTTAGATTTCTTATGATATTGAATTGCTTGAAAATTCCATTATGTCTTATATAGAAATGATTAGGTCTGTTGGTTTGATCGATAACAATCCGAGGAATATTTACCTTGATCAACTGATGGAGTTGTAAGGTCAAACTTAATTAACACCAGAATATCAATTTTAACTGATCCATTTTCCGGCCAGCAGAGCACACCTCATGAAATGAATATTGATCGATTATATTAAATTGTGTAGCCCAATCCGACCCATAACACCAATATGCTACTTCCCCAAAAGATACATTTAGTTCATTTAAAATTGTTTATTTCCCGTATTGTTTAACAATGTTTACCGTATATACTCACTTACATATCGAGGTGAACTGTAAACATCAAGAATCATAATCTGCCATAGCATAATGTGCATGCTGATCAGGGTCTAAGTTAGTTGTTAAATTCTGTTGCTTACTCCTAACAAATTGCACATATCCAGAGCTGTCGGCGACGGCATGAACACACATACAAACACACAGATATCTATCTATCTATCTATCTATCTATCTATCTATCTATCTATCTATCTATCTATCTGTCTGTCTATCTATCTATCTATCTATCTATCTATCTATCTATCTATCTATCTATCTATCTATATATATATATATATATATATATATATATATATATATATATATATATATATATATATATATATATATATATATATATATATATATATCTGTGTGTATGTCTGTGTAACTGTCTTTGTATTATATATATCTATTCTATCCTGCATTCGTCTTATTGTACTATGACTGGAGTGAAAAAGCGTTTGACTTTAAAATTGCTTTGTTAAGCATGCCTTTGTAAAAGAGGCTTATAGAATCAAGAGGGTTCTTTTAGTATGACAATAACTTGCAGATTAAAGAAAATAAATAGCTTTCTGGGGTATGTTGGAAGCGCTGATAAATGAAGGTAATTGTGTTTTAAACCGATTTAGATTTTTAAGATTGTTCACTCATCTGTTAAATTTATACTTATTGAAGTGACCGATTATTACATGTATCAGATGATGCAGCATCTTATTATTTCTGTGATAATTAATTTGACAAAATCAAAATTAAAATATTTAAAATATAGCTCATAAATGTAACATATTAATGCTTCAACTTACTTATTTCTCTACCCCCCCCCCCCCCCCCCCAGAGTGGCCGAGTGGTATAAAGCGCTGTCCGTTACGGATCACTCCATATCACCTCTGTCTGCGTGGGTTCGAGTTTAAGATTCGTCTAATGTATTTATGTGAGAAAGCTTGCCAGTAGCTTATCGTGGGTCGGTGGTTCTTTCTGGGGGTTTTCCGGGTTCTTCCTCCACCATTAATACTGGCCGCCATGTATAGCCTAAATTGTGCTGAAAAATGGCGTTAAACCATAAAAAACAAACAAACAAACTTATATCTCTGGTTTCCTGTTTAGTACAAATTCCAGATTAATACAATGTATACATTTCGGTTGTCTCTATAGAGGTTTCGAGATAAGGTGTAATGTTTTGAACTGACGATCGGAATTTCTCTAATAAAACATTCGAGCACAAACATTTCATTTTTAGGTGGATAATAGTCAAATTTATTCTTTGCATAAATCCAGTTCGTCTACGTTATTAATTGATTGCAGTCAATCTGAATACCATTTAACTATTTGTTTAGCACAAATGTTCAAATTTCTACACTTTAAATATTACAACGTATTATTATTATTATTATTATTATTATTATTATTATTATTATTATTATTAGAAAGCATCGTTAGGTCCAATGAGATCTAAGAACCATGTATTTGCAATATTTGACTTTTAGAAATCGATTTCAAGAGTAACCGTGTCGGGTTCCATGTCTGCCTTTATGAAACTAGTTGAGAACAAAACCATTGCTCATACTCGTACATTCAAGTATAAAATATTACTATGTAACGAATACTGAAATGTGGAATGTATTGAAATATATACACAAATCTTGACCAAAGATTTATAATCTGGTCCCATTTTCCGATCTCTTGTATTTATCCATATGAAGCTAACCTACAACATGGAACAGTCTTTATTTGAAGAAGCTATGAAATAATTTAGTATCTAATTTGTCCCGGCGAGAAGGTATGATATGTTATGACAAATATCTAGAGTTTGTTTAAATGCTGCAATGGGTTACATATTTTAAACCCTAATTTGCACGAAGAAAGGGTAAGAAAAGCACCATGTTGTTATACCATATAAATGCATAAGGCATAATTGATATGCCGTTATCATTTTGCGGTAGCAAAGTGAAAGCTGGACTATTTATTGAAAAACATGTCTTGAACCATGTTGTATTAACCATAATTTCATAATTGTTTCTTGGTCAGGTTTATAACAATCCACATGATAAAAGGTAATACCTATTTTTTGATTTAAGAAATTTTGAAGGTGTTTCTTTTTTGAAGAAATATCGACCATTTTTCGTGTCAAAATGTGTATTTATGTCTGGTTAAGCCATGCTAATTTCAAAGAACATCGTATCAACCACTTGTCAGATACTTGACGGTTTTATGTTTTACTATAATTGAATAAACTGTATGAAACGGGTACAGGTATAGCGTCGTAAAGTAGCAATTTAATGTAAATTGCTATGAAGAATTCAACATTTTTAAGTAAAATATGGCAACTGAATATAACAATGGTTGTTTTCTAGACTATGTTATAGCTTGTGAGTATGAAATATACGAAATATACCGTAACTTTGAAAACTAAGATGCCACCATGGTTTTGTTAAGAATATGGAATTGTATTTCATATACGTCTGCAGTACGTCTTTCAATGTTTAGTTTCATAGACATTAGACTTGGATTTCCTTTGTAATTGAGTACAGGCATGGTTCAGATCAAATACTGGCGCGGTCAATTACTTTGCAAGGCAATAGTAGCACAGACAAAATAATAGTTCAAGAATGGAAAGGAATAAATACTAATTGTATTTTCCGTCGGAATTATTTATTTTCTTTATTGTCATTTTGTAGACAATAGTATCGTTTCGCTGCAATTCAATTATGGTCAGAAGTCTTCGGATCAAATACGAGGTTTAGATCAATAACAATTTATTCTGTATTGGTACAGGCTAATGGAAAATGCCAGCCGACAACAGGCGACAAGCTCAAGAAGGAGATTCACGTACCAGATAATGATACATTAAATCAATGAATTACAAAGAATACTAATGCTTTCTTATATGCAACACATATGAGCACACTGTTTTTTTTTTAGCGATCAATGTACACGTAGAAAAACTCGTTTTCTTAAAGCTGCTCGATCCCCCCCCCCCCCCCCGTGAATCCTTTAACTGCGCATTCTGTTGAAATTACGTGATTCAGAGTTCGTGATTTTGTTTAGTTTTAGGTAACAGTAATTTTGATTTTTAATGTTCAGATGAAGTATGAAGAAGTGACGTATCAACTTAGATAACTTAAGCTTATTTTAGCTAATCAGTACGTAAACATCAGGTGACAGAAAATTTAAAGTGCACGTATATAGATTGGAGATCATACCTATATGGGTATTATGTTTTAGAGGAGAGTATTAGATTGAATCAGTATATTTGTAGCATTCTTAAAGTGTATTCTGATTTCTATGTTCGATACAGCAAAGGATAGTTATACATATTAATGTAAAACAAAAGCCTTTCAACGGGGATTATTTGAGATTATTTGTCAAAGCGACACAAGTGCAGTATTTCAACAATCTCTCCACCCTCGAAACGAGCGTTATGGACGACATAACTGTCCACCTTTCCCCATGAAGAGTGTATTATGGTGTTACGTATATTTGATATGTCATTAATATTTATTTTTTATTTTTGTTTGTTTGTTAGATTTAAATTTGGCATTTTAAGTTTTAAGATTCGTTCATTGGGGGGTGGGGGTGACCTGTACTTTTACATAGTAAATAACAGATGTTAACCTCATTTTCTGACCTTGCTTCAGAGTGTAAACAAGCTTCTAAAATGATTGGTTAATTCCAAGGACATTATAGCTTTATTTTAAAAATGATTGGTTGATTCCAAGGACATCTTTCTGGGTCGTGCTGGTTACGTGATTTTCTTGAACGTGAGATTGTTCTGAGAGATTCTGGAAGGTCGTGACCCCTTTCCTGTTTAGTAAAAACAGGTATTTAAATTATTGTTTGGGAGAGAACAGTTCAGTAGTCAGTCTGGGCTTTGGAAGACAAACATGTATGTGTTATTGTTTGAGTGTAAATTATTCGTTTGGGATCAAGAGGAATTTATTGTGTTATTTATCTAGAAATTACTTGTGCTCATTTGGATTATTATTTCAAAACTAAAACTGACTTTATCACGTGCCATCGTTGTCCATATTGGATTACATCGTCAAGATTCGAACCGGGAACTATTAGGACATTTATTTATCAGGACTCTTGCAATTCCACTAGTGGATTATATTGTGAATATTCTTTTTGGAATAATTTTTGGACTTGATTCTCTAAAACCGTAAGTTTATTTTCTTTTATGAAAATATTTGTACTTCAATTGTTTGTTAACTGTTACAAGCTTGTTATTTTCACTTCTTTTGTATGTTGCTGCTTATTCGAGCCTAAGCACGTAACAATGGTCATCATAGCCATGAGTAAGACCTAACTACAGAAATAACTGGAACAAGTCTGGAAACGTTGGAGACAATTGAAGAGCGTCAACAACCATTACCTTTAATACTAAGGACGAAAGTGAAAACTACTGCTCGCGTATCTGAATATGCTCTGATTTATAGCCGGGAATCCAATGCAAATTAATGGTGACTTGTGGTATTCTTAGCAGCCTTTGCATAGCGATGGAATTGCAGACCTGACATAACTTGTTGGCTTATACGCCTTTGGAGATTTTTCATCGTCGAAGATCAAAGTGGATTAGCTTGCATGTCTGGCTTTTAGATTTAAACAAATACTAGAGTTGAAGACTTAAATAAACACATCGTTGAATACATGGACAATGAATAATATACAAATATCGGGGTAACTAAGAGGCATGCAATGTCCGATTTTGTCGTACAAAAACATGAGACACTTGTGTGGTAAAGCTCTTGTTTTGAGTTCGGTACTATTGTGATAATTTTCTGTATTCGATATTTTGCCTTCTGCTATTGACGAAATCAAACGTTGAGACAGAGAGACAAACATACGGACACGATAAAACAGTGGAAGCATGTGATAATTCGCGCATGTATCAGAATGAGATGAACAACTCGGTATTCCTCGGGTGTTGTTTATATTTATTGTAGACTTTCAAACAACTATATTCGTTATAGTGACTGGATATTTAATCCGAAAACTAATATTTCAAATTTACATTTTAAATGCAAAAGATATGAACGGTTTTAAATTTCTTTTATAATGTAAATTTGATAAAGTTTTGTAACTGTCTTGAAGTGGTGAAAATGTGTTAAAGGATTAACCGAATACTAATTAAAGTGAATCTGTGAACTCCAACTCGTATCTGTTTTGGTCAATTTTCAATAAAAGCAAGTTAGAATTATTCCGCACCTTATCGAAAATCATTCTTGTTTATCGTATCAAACACACATTATATTTATCTGAAACTATTAAAGGAGCACTACTGTATAATAAGAAATAATTTCAGAAACCTCAAAACAAGTGCTGTCCTTGTAAAAATACAACATTTTGTCGATAAAAGTACATGTCAAATATAAGAATCTTTCTCTCTTCAATGAATCACAAAACAACTGCGAATAAAACAATACTATACGTTTAACGGGACCCGAGGTCCCATAACCCGAGGACCATAACGACTTTTTTAAAGCAACAAAAGGTAAAATGTTTTAATGTGGTTAAGCAGAAACGTTTAACTTTGGCATTTAGCGAAGTTCAGGCTGCTTCCTTAAACTATCAGTATAAGCTTTGCAGTTGTGCATGTTAATTAGAAAGTATAATTCTTAATTGGCTTGTATGAGGCTCATTTCAAACATGAATTTGGGTTGTCGGTCTTGTTTTGCGTGCTATCTTTACTCAAACGTATTTTCCGGACTTGAGTGTAGTTTGAGCAGTGTCTGATTCTTGTTCCTGAGACCAACAGTTCAACGCTGTGCCCGTGAAATAAAGAATACCAAGCAAGGATATACGTAACAAGAAATTGATGTTCATAAACAGGTATCTTATATGAACTTTACTACACGCTATCTATTTAAATTCCATGCATTGGTGTGGGTAATTTCTTGCCTTGTTTCAATTGTGGAATAGTAAATAGTAGATTTCGTTGTCACGCTTGCTTATAGTCTTGGTTTGATTTATCCCACTTATTCAAGCAGAAAATGAACGGCGAGAACATGTCTACTCTAGTTTACCCAAGTAAACTAATTGCTTTAGTAAACGTGCACTTTGCATTGACCGTTTACAAATAAACAGTAACATTGGTTAATGTCAATTGAATTTTTTAAAACAAATTTCTGGCATATAAACATAATAAATAAATAAGGCATTGTGCAATGATGAGAAGATGAATATATACTGAATCGAAAAGGTTTGATAAATTGACGGTATCTTATACCCCGACAAAACTGATAAACGTTATGGAGATATTTAAAAATAAGTTTGTAAACTTGATGCAAGTTAGGGAAAGACACAATGATCGCGGACTTTTACTGGAGTTGAAGATCTTGTATTTGGTAGACCAAACAAAAATCTCCACAAAGCTCAACGAAACCCCCAACCTCGAAACATCCAACCCCCAACACAATATAAAGAAACACAAATCAAGAATGAACAAGACATTTATGATTAATGAGCGGAAGCGATCCACTTCTATCTATCCGTCTGTCTGTCTATCTATCTATCTATCTATCTATCTATCTATCTATCTATCTATCTATCTATCTGTCTGTCTGTCTGTCTGTCTGTCTGTCTGTATGTCTGTTTGTATGTCCGTATGTCTATATAACTACCTCTCTCTCTCTGTATATCTATCTATCCATCTATCTATCTATCTATCTATCTATCTATCTATCTATCTATCTATCTATCTATCTATCTGTCTGTCTGTCTGTCTGTCTGTCTGTCCGTATGTCTGTTTGTATGTCCGTATGTCTATATAACTACCTCTCTCTCTCTCTGTATATATATATATATATATATTAAAAGAAACTTTAAAAAACGATGCTCCCAGTCAAATTTTGTAATTTTATGACAATCATGTTTTTCTTATCATTATTAATAGATGGTAATTATTCTAAATCATATTTAAGTCCTGAGACCTTGAAATAATATTTATATGATATAAAAAACTCACATGTATTGCTATGTGTTGAATTATATAACTATTAAATATTATTTCCAAAGCGCTCTTCTGGTAGTAGTCTCTGTGATCGAGCTCAGTTGTCTGTCTTCTTAAGTAATCTCTTATCAAACAAACACAACTATTACCATTTTAAATGTCCTTCTATGCATAGCAAATAATAAGTCACAATCGGATTTAGGTATGAGGAATTTTATTACATTTTGTGATGGATATTGATCACTAGAATGTTTAATATTTTGGGCAAGTAATCTAAAGAGCTTTGTCGTTGACTGGTACCACAATTCGCATTTTGACTACACGATGCGACATAAGGGCGTATTAAACTTTATTGCTTGTTTTTATAATTCCAGTCACATGCCAACATATATTATACTAGTAAGTTAACAGAATGATTCATTATTATTAAGCTTACAGCCATCATAAATTCATATAAAAGAATAATTGGACTTTGTTCCAGTATGGAAGAAATCTGTCTCTGTTTTATTTTTTTATTTAGATTTTCAAGGTTTATCTATTAGCAAACAGGAAATTGCAACTGCAATGTCAGTGACTTATTAGTGGTTTTGTTTGTGTGTGATGAAATAAACCATTTTATTTTTATTGATTTGAGACCAGGTAAATCTACTATCCCAGCTATGTCGTTCAGTTCACTTGTAAAGTCTTAGTACAAGATCAAAATCGAATATGGATAACGCAAAACTAAAATTAAATAATTTACAACTCTCTTCATTTGAAAATGTATCAGCGTAAGGTAGAACTAAAGGACCGTCATTCAAGTATCACGATATATCTGTTGTAAAAAGAAACCAGATAAATTCACTGTATATCGAGCTTTTAAGAGATATCATGCATGTGGCTCTCGGTTGCAGAATTTTCTTTAATTTTTGGAATCATGCAAGGGATTTTATTTACAAAACAGCATCAATACAAATTAAATTATATATATATATATATATATATATATATATATATATATATATATATATATATATATATATATATATATATATATATATATATATATATTCCTTAATTTTATCCGCGGAATTCTATGAAAAATGTAATGAATAAAATATTTAAGAACTTGATAACCTTGCCAGAATTACTATTCATTTAATTGAAGGTAGATATGGTATACATTATTTAGATTCTTCTGACAAGATAAATGAAGTCCAAATGATTTAAATGACATTGCATTTTATGGCCGACACGCATCCAAAGGAGAATATATTCGCTACACTAAATCTACTTATCAGAGTGAAATTGTGGATTTACTTTTCAAATTTGTATATGATTACAACATTTGTTCATAAAACTCTGAGCGACTCATAAGCCAAGATATTATTTCTTAGAGATTTGACGGAAATTGTTTCCTAGATCAGACTATTTTAGAATGTATGTTAACAATTCGAAATCTTACATTCAGTAACGCGACTGACTTTGATATTCTGATCTAAAATAGTATTCGTTCAGTCCATGCCGCTAGTAATGTGATGGATTCTTAGACCGTTGAGAAAATATATTTTAATGGTAAACTAAATTTCCTGAGCAGATGCATAGAAACTTGCAATGCTGTTAGACAGTAGACAAATTCCTTTTCTACGATTCAGAAGAAAGTCGTTGGTAGATAAAGACACTTGATGCAAATTTTGCTTCTTTAGGACTTTCAAGCATTAAGAGCTATGCAATGCAATTCCTTTTCAAATGGATCGTTAATTTTTATCATATTTCAAATGTAATAAACAACACCAGACATGTAAATGTATTTGAATGTATTCTTTAGGAGGTAACACATTTAATAATCCATCGGTAGACATTAATATCTGCCACGCTTATGACATGAATCGTATGTTGTAATAACTTTTTAGACGAGGCAGACAAGATGGAGTCAATTTCAGTAGTGATCAAGTGGACCCATATCCAGCTCATTGATTTTCTGTGGTTATAAACGCTTTAAATTACCCTTGCTGACAAGTTGTAGTGATACTTAAAACATGTCTGCCAATTTGGCCCCTCAGCAATAACTAGTATGATTTAGGATCTAGATTTAAAAAAACATTTATTATCAAAGTAAAATTTCAAGCCTGATCTGGTTTTAATAAGAATATATTTCATTCTGAGATCCAACAGAATTTTAATGAAACGAGAAACGCATTCAGAGAAAACTAAATTTCGAATGATCGGTACGTTTTTCCAGATCAAACTCTCACGTTGTCTAAGTAAACTATTTCTTAATAAACATTGTCCACCTATGACGAAAAAGAATGATTTATTATGTTATGTTACTTTTTCTAAAATTTTGATTTCTTTTTGTTCATCTACCAATTCCTGTCCGCTACAAGCGTAATATAACAAGATATCCTGAACAGAGTAAACAACATCATAATTACCTTCCATAACAAATGATTGGAAGGTATTTATCATAAAGTTACATCAGAAATGTAACATTTTGCTTAAAACAAACATTGCACGCATTCAAAAGATCCATACACTTCATTCAGACGGTGTATGACATTTTCACATATAAACAGTAAACGACAGTAAGAAAGATTCTGTCTAGGTTTTCATAATAGAGTTCGTCTGTATAAATAATTTTGGAAATATAATGGTTTTTTAATGAAAGAGACTCAATTAACATCATGATTGTCTCTCACAGAAATGTATGGGCAAGAACACATTGCGTCAAAGAACGTCTGGAAAGCAATGTATATGGTTGAAGGTTAGTACCCCTGCACTTGAAAAAGTGTCGTCATTCATTTTGAAGGATGCTCATTAGGTAATAAGTGCAAGTCGTTCATTGAAAATGTGTATTAGATTTTGAAATAAATTACACCATCCCAATACTGAATGAATTTGCAATATCAATAGTGTATGTATGCTGGGTTGACAGATACACATAAAAGACTTTTCATAACATTCGCAGATCTCATGGTACATGGTTTTACCTTCAGCTCAGAACTAGTAGTTTATACTCGCAATAAGTCGAGTCTAAATGCAGGATGCATAGATCCGGATCAACAATCGCATAACGCGTGCGCAGATCATGTTTCCGGCTGCTAGGAGTAATCAGAAGAGAAAACAACATAGACGGACTTTTATGTATAGATTTATGTCATTATCAGCTGATATTGATATATTTAGAGTAAAATATTACACAGGAAAATGTAGCAACAGATTGTTATAAATCCAGCAGTTAATTGAACTTTAATCAGTGATTAGTTTCCAGAAGATAGATAAAGCACTATTGCTAAGCGTTGAGTAACTCGCTTTTATTTGTTCGATATGTCGCAGTTGCTTTTCTTAATGTTTGGTTGGTAAAATAGGAAATGCAAAGTATTGATTGACGAAACGGTTATGTTTGAGTTGTATGCTTTGTTTAGATTAGAGGCCGAAAATCTCTGCTGAACAATAAATGACAGTTAAAAACAATGCGCAAACATGGGATCAGTCGGAAACGGTAGTAGAAAACGATACGAAAAGAGAACGATTAAATAAGAAACGCTATCAGATGGTTTTCCTACCGTACATTACGAAAGTGTTACAATAAACCAGCTGCAAAAGCAGTTAAAATTATTGTACTGAATTCGTGAAACGAATCTGAAGCATTTTCAAATATGGTCACATTTACACCACAAAAACAAAAATCCACATTAACAATTCAAGGTTAGTATCACATTTTCAAGGTCTTTTTTCAAGGGTTTTCAAGGTTCAACATCATGTTTTCAAGGTGCATTACTTCATTAATTTTAAAGGATAACTGTATGCAAGCACACGTTAATATTTACTATTTCTCCATACGAGGAATAGTTCTTGAAATTTCGTTTTAAAACCAACAACAATGAAATGAAATCATTAGTGTGCTCATAGATATCTTTCCCATTATTATTTAACATCCTACACCTGGGCATTAGGCCAATGTAGTCACAGAGCAAAGTTCATTTTACTTTGTCTACACTACACTATTTACAAAATCCAAAATATTTTGGAGTTATTATTTTCAGTTCTTTTAGCTTGTCATCAAACTGTTTTGAAAGATCTCCAAGTTCAGCGATTTTGTCCTTTTCAGTTTTCCTGAAATTATTGTGATGTCGTGATAACAGTAATTTTTATATAGCTCTATGTTTTTAATGCATAGTCATCAGCAGCTGTTGTCTTTGTCTCAGTGTCTTGGACAGTACTTTCCTTTCCTTTTCACTCATTTCCATAAACAAAATAACGTAAAGATATGTGTTACTTATGTAGATTGTAAACTATTTCTGATTAGATATATTAATATTTCTCTCAGCTGTATTCTATAGTTTTTGGTTTATCTTGTTCATTGCAATTATCGTCTGTTCTATTTCCACTCAATCCCAAAAATAGAACAGGACTGAACCAATTTCATAACTAAGATTATATACGGTTTCTATGTTAAAACTTGAATCGCTGTGTTCACAGACATACATCTTTCGTCAAAAATTATGTCATGCTGAAGGCTTCTCTTGTATCTTGTATTGCTTGTATTAAGTATGATTAAATATGAGAGAGAGAGAGAGAGAGAGAGAGAGAGAGAGAGAGAGAGAGAGAGAGAGAGAGAGATTGTTTCTGTTGTTGTTTGTACCGTTTCTTTTTATTTATTGTATTTATTAATTCCTTTTAGTTTCAATAAAATAGACGCTTTTCAAGCTACCCAGACATTATTTTGAATGTTCAGTGTTATCAAGGCCTAAAGGGAACAATACATATTTCGATAGTTTTCAACGTTTTCAACGTCCTCATCTCTCATTTATGCTAGAAATTGATCCTAGAACGAAGTCGTAGTCAAACCAATAGTACTATATGCTTTATTATATAATACAAGTATTGGCAGGAACATCTAACCTTATCTGTTTGCTATTTATTTGCAAGGACCAATCAATTAGTTATGATTGGCGCGGAATTTTATTCATTGGTATTGGTGTAATTCTAACGTCTATCCATTTATGTAGATACGGGATGATTTATTTAAACCCTTTTTCGAGCATATTAATTATAACGATTCATTTGATTTCCTTCTTGACTGAGTGATTGGTATTTAACCTGCAGTGCCGAAGCAAAGGGTAGCGTGTCATGCCACGAGATCTGTGGCGAATGGTAGAGTTGGTGGGATTATGCAATGAACTAGGAAATCTATCTCAGATGCCTCATGATTAATTGTTTGTGCCAACTTTCATATTCTCCCAAAACGATATTTATGGATCCGCGCCACAGACACACAAACAGGTCTGAAAGGGCTTTAAAGACGCACTCTTCCTGTCGCGAGTCTGGTACACTAAACACCAAGTCAAACCAAACACAGAAATATTGGCTATTCTGTCATATTTACTCATCCAATTTCCTTATGACCGCAACTCAATCCCTTCAGAGCCTTTAATGCAACATAGTTATATATAGTTGGCAGCCTTTTCAGAAAGCATGCACTTATCGTTGTATGTTCATGTAAACCCTAACGATAATATCAAGAAATTAATAGTATGGTACTACGAGAATTTAGTAGAACCTGCCCTTTTAATTTGTTGCAGTAGGTTCCGAATCTTGAATTCAAGTAGTTTCGAACAGCATTGTGATGTGCCGGGAAATTAAGAACTGTACAACCAACGTTTTTGTGTGGTACTTCGCTAGAATTTGTACTTGGCTATTTGGATTAGTTGACATCTATACATGCGATACATTAAGCTAATTGTATATCATTTGAGGTATGAAATAAAAACAAAAGGAAACGTTTTTTAAAAAATAATCATAAAATCAAAACACAAAACCAGCTGATAAGGCCCGGCATTGCATCCAACATTCAGACATCATGGGTTGTTAAAACTTGTAGGACTCCCAAGACCTTTAGTACACAAATAGTCTGTATGAAATATATATTGGGTGTTCCTTCTGAAACTCAGACTTGCAATCTCTTTGGATACATATAAACTGTTATCTTGTATGGGTTTATAGTGATGTTTTGAAGCTCAGACTCCCCAAGTCACAGACAAAAAAGCAAAGAAGCCTTTTCAAATAGATCGTCATCACTGGCGCAATAAAGAGATGATTGTGTTTTGTTGGATAATTGATTTATATGTAAGAATGTTTCTCAATATCGAATAAAAGGGAAAATGTGTAATATGCTTTAGAAATAAAGACCTAGAGGTATGTAACAATCAGACTGTAATCATTACATAAATTAAATTAGGTCAAATCATCATTCACGGGTCCAAAGTTCTTTATATGGTGGTTTCGTCATAAAAAAGAGAGGTTTCTTTCTATAGATTGTTTGTTGTTTCCCGGAGTAGATTTTGTATTTAAATGAAAACGCGTGGGTCGACTGAGTACTATAACTCTTTCTGAGTCTGCAAGAACATAAGCTAATGTCATCTAAAAGCAACAAATATAAATCAGATCATTCGGAAAGAATACCAGAGAATTTGTTACAACCTTGATCTATAATTTCCTTACAGGAGTTTTCACAAAGTAGTATGTACATGTATTGTGAAAGAAGTTGCTACGCTAGAAACTAATGTTTTCTATGTATGATGTTATATTAACGACATCTAGACAATTGCGTTGAGTGAAATCTACTTTTAAAGTATCTACGATTGTGTCCATTCTATTTAAAAGCAGGAGAAGTTAGAGGTAAATAAATACAAATCCACGACAAGGGTAACAAAAACTGGCTACATCATATTATCTCTTATTAATTTGAATTGCACTTTTTTTTTTCTACAAATGTTTCATGACAACAAGGTACTATAAATTAAATCTTCATGGCTTTCATAGTTACTGCAAACCACAGGTTTAAATATTCAATAAAACGTATCCATCACGCAATGCAATTTCTGTGAAAGATATATGCTAGCCATATAAAATTATCAGGATATTAAAATTTCAGTTAAACCACGAACATTGGCTCTCATAATAATTAAATTTACATTGCATTAAATGAATGCAGTCGCTAACATTTTGTACTCGTATGTCTCAGTTATTTCATATTTTAAAAGGCGTTTTACGGCATAAGTAGTGTATAAAAAAAACTACCACAACAAGTTGTTTGACAATTTTGGTCGTATATATTAAGGCCATGACACTGTTTATATGTTGCGTTTATGGCGGATAGATTTGTTGAATACAAAGTAAGATAAATATCATAGCTAACAATTATGAATTTCACTAATACAATGTGTTAACATGGTATAAACATCATTCCAACTAGTTCTTACAATAAATTGGAAATATTGATCTAAGGTAGGGACTGCTTCAAAACAATATGTTCTGTTCATAATAAAAAAAGATTTTAAATTTTGAAATGTTTGTCCCTTGCATTTTGTTTAGGACGATATGCATTTTGTTCAGCAAGTTGATAGTTTTTTAAGGATGGCGATTACTCTTGACAGAAATAAACAACTAACTGATAAGCTTGTCTGTGGTAACCCTTTTTCTTGAATCTGCTATATGCTAAATCAAAATATAAAAAATTCACCTGCCATCTATTATTTTATTTTCCAGGACGCATTATCACTGCTACATGAGGATAACGCTGATTTATTGAAATCAGCTTTTGGTTTATTGGTGTGGTCATGCTAGTGCAGACATATGTTCCGTTTCACAGATCTGTACATGATTATTCTAACCGCTCCGGTGGCCTAGTGGTTAGAGCGTCCGCCGCTGAAGCTGGAGGTCGTGGGTTTAATATACGGCCGAGTATTACCAAAGACTTACGAAATGGTACTAACAGCTGCCTCGCTTGACGATCAGCATTAAGAGGTTAGTGTTAGGACTGGTCGGCCTGGTGTCAGGATAATGGAACTGGGTGGGACATCATGCTACATATCTGACGCATGATATCCCGGTGCTAGACATCACTATAAACTGCCTCACTGCAGACATCGAAGCGATATGAATGAAATTATTTTAAAGCTACGTTAAAAATCAAAATCAAACAAACAAAAACATGCTTATTTATATATTTTAATTGATAAATTGTTGCTATTTTGCGTTAGGATAGAACATACACTTAACATTAATGTTAAGGATTTTAATTTATCATGTAAACGTTCGTAAATGACGAAACACAATTTTCCTGACATTATCTACAGGTAACAGAATTACGGATTTAGAAAGACAAATTAGAGATTGAATTTGATTCATATAATCTAGACCCTCGCTATGTGTGGAAATGTATAGAAGCTGAACTTCTAGTAATTTGGGTGGCCTCCCATCATCGACCTCTTGCAGTGAAAGAAATGAATGCTTAGGTACTGTATAAGCTACTATATGTATAACGGTACCAATTGCGCAAGTCCATGTGGGTGGAGCTTAAGGTGTAGGGGTCCATACCATTCAGAAATAAAGAACAACACAAGCTATGATTGGTGGATTATGTAAGAGTTGTACTTTCTGTTAGGCTTAAAAAAAGTTTAGCCTCTTGGCAACATGTGAATTTATGCTAATTCCTATATAGATCATATTTTGTATTTTTTATGATTTTTTTGAAAATGTGATACACATGACTGAAAATAGGTATGTTGTGACTAGATAACTCATACCCCTGTCTAGTTCCAGCAGAGTTATCTCTCTTAAATGCAATGGAGTACCTGGTTTTGTCATCATCAAATTGACAATCTAACATTGTTCTCTATAACAGTGTGTGAGATGCACGCTAAATTAGGATAGAAAATATATTTATCTCTCCAAATATTAGCATTGAGGTCTATGGAAAAACAATTGGTACCGTGATACCTATACATCTGTAGAACACCATCATATGATAATAACTAACATATACATCCATCCTGCTGTTTTCTACTGGTGTTCCACTCGCAAGCTGACTAAAGGGTTAACGAACAAAATATAGATTGTATGGTCATTCTTAAAACCAAATTAATAAGAAATAATATATGCAAAATAATTTTAAATTCAGTTTAGATACTTATTTTAAAACCGAAATTAAGCAGTTAGCTCACCACCAAGTTTGTATCCTTGATTGCTGAATTTAGTCTCGTTTAATATCAGATAGTAAAACTACTATATTATCATTACCCTCTCCCGAGGAAACTGCTCTCCTATAATAGTGTCTGTTGCGGTAGAGTACCGTTGCCAAATGGAAGGCGTTTCCTTCACTCGATTCCACAAGGACATTGCCAAGGGTGGTGAAAATCATGGATTCATACATTACATAGTATATCATAGATCTCAAAAGAGTAACGATTCAATTTAAATTTATGAAATGATTTGAATAAGGTCCAACTTTTGCACGCCTTGGTGAGCAAAAGGTGGACATGATTCAACAAGTTTCATAAATTTAACACTAAATCATTACCCATTTGAGATTCTTTTATCACAGTTTTTTATTTCAGTGGAAATTATTAAGATAGAAAGAAGAGCGAATAATTTTGTTCATTCTGACAGACGGTGGGTGCGTCTTTTATTTGTTGTGCATAAATATAGTCCCAAACAAAGTTGAACACGTAAATGTACACTGTACTTTTTACAAACTATAGATCGGGAAAAAGCTTCCATCCGAATAAACAGAACATTTTATAACGACAAAATCATTCTTCAAAACAAAATGATCAATGCGATGTTATGCCACATTGTTTGATAAGGTAAACAGTAGACCTAGAGTATATGTTTACCTTAAAAATTTCAGAATTAAACATTACAATATTACGATTTTTATGTGAAAGAGGATTACTAGATGCAGAAATTCATACATTTACTGCAATGCATTTCTGACCAGATATTTGCAGTATTTGACTAGAACAGAAGACTTTACAGAAGACGTAAAAAAATTTCTTCTTGAGTCGGATTTGCATCCTGTATATATTGCATAAAGATGCTGTGGTTGGATAACGTTAGGTCAGCTAGGAGACCCATTTATGTCCAAATTCTTCTGTGAACAGAGATGAGTATATTACTTCTGTAAGTTAACATTTAAACCACGCTTGTATATACGGTGGATTCTATATACATATGTTACAGATATACCGCCACCTCCCCTGCCTCGCCATCAAAAAAGCAATACCCTTTTGGTTTACTTCTTATTTTTGTTCTTGTCTTGTAGTTTTACGCCATTTTGCTCATTATGATATTGTTATACTGATATAACAAACCCTGCTGGAGTAGCATATACATATCCAGACAGCCGAGTTAATTTTCCTCAATTCGTTTTGGAGAGTTGAGTTTTAAAAAAATGGCCGCCAAAATTGTTCATTCAAAACAAACATTCCAGAAGGCGGGGATAAAAACGTTTTCCAGCGATCCCAACCAATCAGTAAAGAGGATACTGCACACTAATTTCGTCGACTTTCTTGACCAATCAGAATCACAAAAGGTGATATTTTAAGGTGTCGTAATATCGAAAAGATGAAACTGCACATACTATAGGAAAACATATAGCTACTATGTTATAAGACGCCATGTAACGTCAGTGTTTGAAAATAGTGACCGCTGAAACAGGTAAAATGGAATGTACTGAAATGAAGGCAATACCTCTCACTTGTGTAGAACGAGGATGAATTAATTTAGCAAGATAAGTGTAAAAGAACAATTTAAAATCCCATCGAATGAGAAATTAATTTGTGGCGGATGATATTGATGTTTCTGAAATAATCATTATTCGCCAAGCATCTATATCACTAGAGATTGCAACGCTATAATTTCCTATTGCAACTCCATGATCACGAACTACCTGAGGATAAACTTCACCTCCATGTAGAAGATGAATTATAATTTGTTTTGATATAATCAATAAAACTAAAGAGAGAATAAAGATACTTCCGTCATTTTGCCATTTTGTCATTATCTTATTTACATATAAAAACGAAAAAATTTCATATTTGTTCAGAATAATAGAATATTGAATTTCAATAACAAAGTTTGTTTGATTTCATGCGAACAATAAATTATGCCCGTATTAATATAAGTGTGACAAACCTACCGATTTAAAAAAAAACAACTACAATATCTCACTTTGGAAAATTCTCATTACAGACCCAAAACTGCATTTATTATTTCCGCTGGAACTTTGTGCATCAATCCTTGGTAAGGACAGTGAAAAGTGGCAATGCACGTTTTCCGTATCTAAAATACAGATAGTTAAACATCTGCTATCAGATAATTTAAGGTAACTTATAATCCTTCATATGTATCGCTAACAGCTGATTTGGATAAATATAGCCTCCTATATCACTCGGGAAAATCTAATTAAAATGTGTGATAAATAGTTGCGTTTTGTTCGCATTTTGAGCAGTGGCTTGCGTGATCTATCGCACATTACACATGCGGAGTTCAGAAGCATATTAGTACTACGCCTTCAACGACTGCATATGGTCCCTTTCTGAAATCTTACAGCTGTCTATTCCTGTGCGGTTAGTAATGGAGACCTGGATTATTCAATCTCATGGTGTGATATTGAAAAGTTTCGACCTGCTTATTGCGCCTTGCATCTTTTCCTCACCATCACGAGTATGACCCAACAGTCATAAACTAAAATTTACAACATACATTAGTTTTGCAGCGATCATACAGTTTGGTAAAATGATTCAAAACAACTATATACATTAACATCTTAATTCATAGAGTTTTACTCATGGACGAAACTATTGGGAAGTCATGATGGACAACACAGGAGGAAGATATAAATTGTCACATCTACAGTCGGATGATTCCTTTAGTGAATTTTCATTTCGTTCTTAAATGAGGAGACAATGAAAAGTGTAAAGGGTCGGACGGGCGGGCAGATTGACGATATCTCACAATCAGCAGACAATCAACTGAATAAGGATGTTAACCTTGGTTCTGCTGATTTTCAATCGTTTTTCTTCATTATTATCTATTATCAGATCTGAGAACCCTTACACAGAGTACAAAAGACAAACATTTGCTTGTGAGTTTATCTTGTATTTGTTAATACATCGACAAGGGAATTTTATATTTAAATTGTTTTGTATTAATTATAATGACAACACACAAGTCCTATGAAAACCACTTTTTGTTACATCAACCACTTGCCGTTACGCTTGACATGTGGTTTAGTTCGTAATGTTAGTAATTAATCCAATGATATTAAGAAAATCACCGTCTATTTTGAATGTTCTGCTTTCAATATTCACTATTGTATTGAATTACTTCACGATACGATTATAAGAGATTAAGGCAGTAGAAATGTATGGGCTGTATAATTATTTCATATATTACAGGCGTTGGTTTTTAGATAATGTTATTGGTTGGAACTTGATGCTACATGTTTGCGGCATTATGTCCCAGTGCTAGACATCACAAAAAATTGCCACTTAGCGATATGACTGAATAAGTGTTAAAGCAACTTTAAAATTCTCTCTCTCTCTCTCTCTCTCTCTCTCTCTCTCTCTCTCTCACACACACACACACACACACACACATTCCGCCCTCCAGTGTTTTTTTTATATATTGCCATTTTTATTGTTTTTTTCTCTTCCTCCCCCTCTTAGACACACGCACAACAGACACAGACACGTAAATGGTTGCGAGTAAATATTTGAACTAATTCGCTTCAGGAAAACTGGGAATGATAAACAATAATTAGTTAGGTAATGAAAAATATATCCTACTGGTTGAATTTTTTAAATACGTTGCTTTCATGTTTTTGGGGAAAGCTAATTAAAAGCATTGGATGGATTATACGAGAAAGAAAGACAGACATAAAGATAAAAAATGTACAAGGAAGAAGCATAAATCACTGAAGAACAAACATCAGAAAAGAGAAAGGTGAGGTGCCTATGGGTCTCCAACTGCTGCTTTAGTGGTGGCTCAAAACGGTCATACACTTTACCTTTATTCCACGCGTTTTGAACTGTTTGTTAAAATAGTCACAGCTCAAGTATTATTACTTGTCGCCGTGTAGGCATCATTTTGGTAATTGAAATTGTGTTTTAAAAATTCTGTGTTTTGCATTACAAATAGAGTAAAATGGATAACACTGCAATATAACCCCTTTCGGCAATACAAATATATTCCATAAACTACTGCATGTAGTCTTGCTTATTTTCCGTTTTATCGTCTTGAGCAATGTATACAGTGATGCTGCGTGCGGAAGCAATGCATCGAGTGTGAACACATGAATAATAATGCTAAACAAACTACATTATAAAGTTGTTTGGTGTTGATCTCAGTCCTATCATAGCTTATATGTGTATGATTTGTGTGTGTGTGTGTGTGTGTGTGTGTGTGTGTGTGTGTGTGTGTAAGAGTGATTTGGATTTTATACCCCAATGTGATGTCGTCAGTACGTACCAGTAACATCAGATCAAATAAATTTTAAAATCAATTGCAATTTTACGTTTTTGTCTGATGTTTATGTTTTTGGCCAGGTTATTATCAGATCCAAGACTTGGGGAACTTTGCCAGGTTTAGGGTCAAACCAGAAGCCTGTTAAATTCTACCTTTTGTCAAGTCTTTGTGACTGAACTAGAATAATGCATTGTCCATTCTCACAAGACAAGAGTTCAGACATTGATGGAACATTTTGTATAGCAAAGAGCTCGATTTGTCCTTTCAAAATGATACAGTCAGTAATAAAACCCCATGGTCTGGTTAGTTGTGAGGAATATGCTAAATAATGGGCATCACATTGTAAAATTCTCCATTCGCAACAGTTGAAATGTCTTGTGACAATAGGTTATCAACTTATAAATGTGTGTATGATATTGTTTCTCATTCTCAGATTATCATCTTAATAAATCAATTGATATTTATGAAGAAATGTGACCTCAGGTGCGCAAAAATAATTTATTTTCTCCTGATCCATTTGCAGAGAATATAGAAATACGAGTGCTTCCAAAACAACAACTTTCGTGTGATTTTAGAAAAATCCTTTTAAGTTGTCTTGTTTTCATTTTCTGAAACATTTAAAGATATAATACTATTGGTCTTTCGTATGTAAAATAGTACTTTCTTATAATATTGGCATTTATTCTAATTACCTCAGATTATCAAGTAATCTTCAGTTTTTATCTTATTGTGTTTGGGCTTATTTTTGTAACGAATGGGCTCGAACGAGATTCCACTTTGACAAAGGACAACATATATGGAACTCTGAATGTTCTGTTTCTATTAAATTTCTAAAAATCTATTTCGCCTGTTTGTCGAGTACCTTGAGATAGCTAGGTGAATAGTATAATGGTTTGCTTTACATTGAATAGTACAATATGGGGTTTCAATTACAGATATCAGAATTGTTTTGAAACCCATAATTATGCGATAGGGTAGGCGTCGAGACCAATTTAAGTTTTTCACACAAGACTGTGAATATGTCTATCTATCTATCTATCTATCTATCTATCTATCTATCTATCTCTCTATCTCTCTCTCTCTCTCTCTCTCTCTCTCTCTCTCTCTCTCTCTCTCTCTCTCTATATATATATATATATATATATATATATATATAAAGTTTGAGTTTAATATTCAATAAATATCGGTTTTCTAAATAATTTTAATTTAAAATCATGTATCAAGCTGAAATTATTGACCGCAACCTCGAATTTGCTTGAGTCCAGTGAAAATATTAACATCGATTTTTCAGAGTCGAATACATATTGCAATGCACGTGCTCGACAGCATAATGATTATGCGTGTAGGTTCACATGGTGTTAATCTATAAATTTCATACCAATTGAAATTTAGATGAACAATATAACAGTCAGTAGCATATTTATTGCAGGAAAAGTCATTATATCGAAATATAGTAGACAATTAAATATGAGAGAGAGAGAGAGAGAGAGAGAGAGAGAGAGAGAGAGAGAGAGAGAGAGAGAGAGAGAGAGAGAGAAAGATCACTTACCTGTTAATATCTGGGCAGGAAGTAAAATCAGTAATTGAAACAGTCGGAATACAATCTGGAGATTCCGTCCTCCGAAGTAATTATTCACCCTTATATTTCCCATTTTCTCGCAATAGCGAATATGAACATTTTAAATCACAAAAATAAAAGCAAATATATTGTGCTTATGAACCGGAATATTTTGAAATCCGTCCGATGAAATGGTGAGTTTTTGAAATACTCCATTATTTGTGGGTTCATCAAGTCTATCACATAACTTCCTAATGGCGGTTTATTGCATACGGATTCTCTTTTAGGAGCTATCAAGCAGATTCATGAATCCATGTGCTTCTTTCAGCGAGTATCCTTCCTTATATTGATTGAAAAAACTAGCTGTTGAATAAGTGCAACGCGTTGTTCTACCGCTTTTCTTTGTAATCCTAGTATTTAGGAGATTATAAACCCCAGCCGTAAAACAGCATCCATATGTATTTGTAATACATAGTTTACTGTGTATCGAAACACAGTTCTGATCCGTCGTAACGTCTTCGCGGCGGTTAGTCCAGATACTTTTCTGCGATGGAGATAAGAAAACATCAATACCGTAATAGCACCCCCCGGGTTCTAATGGTCCTCCGGATGATGGCTATTGCTGCTGTTATTAAGCTGCTCTAAATGGTAAGCTGGAAGTAAATAAATTTTATTAGAGTTTGATCCTCTTGAATTACATTTTATGTTTATTTCTATGAATCTCTCTCTCTCTCTCTCTCTCTCTCTCTCTCTCTCTCTCTCTCTCTCTCTCTCTCTCTCTCTATATATATATATATATATATATATATATATATATATATATATATATATACGGTTAAGGGCAAATTTACACACACACACACACACACACACACACACACACACACACACACACACACACATATTATATATATATATATATATATATATATATATATATATATATATATATATATATATATATATATATATATGTATATATATATATATATATATATATATATATATATGTAAATTTGCCCTTAACCGTATCCCTTATACTCAATACTAGACTTATTTTCCTGTCCAGTTTTGCATTTAGTCTCACAGTAAATGTATCTCTACATCATTCATTAACTTAAAAGAAACAATGACTGAGTTTTTAAGCGCCTAAAATGGCTAGAATGGATGGATAATTTATTATTATTATTATTATTATTATTATTATTATTATTATTATTATTATTATCGTTATTGTTATTATTATTTTCGCACTTTTTCTTGCGATGTTGATGTAGTAAGCTTTACTAATGAAATGAGAACGATAGTCTATCATCTACTTAAAAAAAAACGGAGATAAAAGAAAATATTTATCTGCTCACCCGATGTACTTATATTTATCTGTAGCGGTACATCAGAGGAAATATAACATATGTACTTTGTCACAGAGGAAATTATTTGGAATAAATTATTGATTATTAACACCAGTGTCATCTGATCGAAACATAAGGAATGTTGTTAAATGTGTGTGTGTGTGTGTGTGTGTGTGTGTGTGTGTGTGTGTGTGTGTATGTGTGTGTGTGTGTGTATGTGTGTGTGTGTGTGTGTGTGTGAGAGAGAGAGAGAGAGAGAGAGAGAGAGAGAGAGAGAGAGAGAGAGAGAGAGAGAGTTACACAACATGGTCAGTGATCATTTAAAAATATTTTTCTCCTGATAAAGAATAATGTTGCATTAAATAAAATAGAACACTACTCACACGTTGATGTAGTCTATAAAGATTTTCAAACGGTAACCAATTTTTACTGACTCCAATAATGAAAGCAAAAAAAAAATGAGAACATTGTTTTCAACAGTTGATAATTGTTATGAAGTAATAGCGAGTCGTGTACACAAATTGATCCACATTTAAAAACAGCAATCGAATAATAATAAACAAAGCAAGGCGGAAATTGAAAAGAAAAAGCAAAAACTTGGAGAAAGAAACTAAATATACTTTTGTGTTCTGACCTCTCCGATTTGTACAATTTAGAATGAAGGAAAACAGACTCATCCGTTCACACACACACACACACACACACACACACACACACACACACAGTCATTGACTCACATGCCGAATGGAGATCATTTGGATAAGTTGTGTAGTTCTAACATTTTTTCAAAACTCATCCGTTCACACACACACACACACACACACACACACACACACACAGTCATTGACTCACATGCCGAATGGAGATCATTTGGATAAGTTGTGTAGTTCTAACATTTTTTCAAAACTCATTATTTAGGCAAGACAAGAACATGCACTTGATACTTGATACAATGAAAACATTATTTGCTCAAAAGCAAATATAAGTATATAAGTATTTGCCTGGTTGATCCGTTTTTCTCAAATTGCCACTTGATGAGTCATAGATGCCAATCCGGTATCGTTAAAAATTGTTTGGTGACATACACGTTATTTCTTTTTAATGAGCTACTAGCATACATTTGCAAAGTTGCTGAGAAATTTAAATTGTGGAAGTGAATAGTGTGTTATGCATTTGAGATAGGAAACAGTTAAGTGATATAAGCATAAAGAATACCTCCATATAGAGCAAGCGCGAATTGCATTCCATCCCAGTAGCTGTTAACTCTCGTTTAAGCTTCTACTGGAAATAATGCAAAACGTAATCAACGCGAGACATAATGGCCGCATTGTTACTGCGGCAAAAATATAACAATCAGAATTAGTCCTACAGTTCAAGGTATAAGACCAAATATACCCCATTAATGCCTACAGTATAACTCCCCAACATGATAAAATGATATCTCATAGTATTTTATTAGGATAAAGTTAAACAAATTCTTGTGCTGACAAATTTACAAATGTAAATTACTTATAACCATGAAGAGATAGTTATTTTGATCTAAAATCTTCCAAACACTTTGTACATTCTCACTCCTAGGATAGTTACACCAAAAAATAGGAATGCTTTCTCTAAATTCTGGTTCGAAATAAAACTCCCCATATTGCTGATATTGTATTCTGACAGTGAAATCTCTTGCTGCGAAATGAATAACCATTTGAATATCCTCAGTATGTCATGTGCTGCTCACGCTGTGATATTGCATACTTAACAGCAGTTAGGCGTACGTATAACACACTGTTTTATATATCACAATGAACGAGCCATGGTAACTGGGTTGGTAGAGTGTCGGACTCGTGACCCAAAGGTTACGGATTTCATAGCTGCCGAGGCCAGCACAGTTCACTGGCAAGGCCAGCACAGTTCGGCTGGCTAGTCCTGTTCAAGAGAATCATTCATAGGACCAACTTCCCCAGCTTGATATAAACAAAAGATGTTTGGTAAGAGCATGTTAAATGAGACCGACCCCAAAAATCCCGACATTCCCACCAATTGACCTGTAGAGGTCATACAGCTCTACTTCGTTTGTATTATCTCAGTTCACTGTATTCATTCCTCTACAACAAGAAAACGGTGTGTGAATAAAACACCTGAGAAAGCAAATATTTAGATTCCTATATAAGAGAAAAAAGGAGAACACGCCCAAAATTGATTAAAAATTAAAACAAATACTAATAAAATTAAACAACAAAAAGTTTACGCAAGTCAAACTAAGTAGCATATTGGACCGTTTGGAGTTAATTAGTATATGAATAAAGCATGGCATGATATTTACCAAAAAGATAACTTGGAAGTTAGTTTCATAACAAGAAACGACGTATTCAAGACAAAAACTAAGTTTTCACATAGAAAACATATGTGTCCTCTATAGTCGTAATTTTCTAATGTATCCAATGTGCACAAAGTCAAATCTGCATACATTAATCGAAATAATTTATTAATGTGTAATCATATACAAAAATGCAATTAGGTAAATTTCGCTAGTATTATCTACCTTTGGAAGAAGGGGCCTATGTAATTTAATTGATAAATTGTCGGACTCGTAACTAACGGATACGGGGTTCGATAATCGCCAATGCCAGCCCGAATCGACTGCCACTGTATGCACTTTCGAGAGACTCCCATTTCCTCGGCAATACTGTGTATCAAAAATTGAATTGAAGCCAACAAAAAAATATATAATTCTTGTTATTTTACTTTAGAAGGCTACTTCATTGAATCCACACGACTTCTCTAGGAACTATTAGACCCACAATCTTGTTATGTGTGGAATGATTTATCACTTAGATGATCGAACAAGAGAGAGTAATATACAGTCTCTAACCGAACCATCATTTCATAAGCACTGTTTGTTTTAGTGCTGGCTGTAAAACAAGAATTGTTTCTGGCACTTTGTTCTACCAACGAAGCATGCATTCTTTAGTATTGACTATTTTTACAGCATATTGCCAAACACAGAAATGCTTGAAATAGTTTAACATCAGTGCATGAAATAGACGAGTTTACAAACAGCATAGGTTATATCTATGCAGAACTCACAATTTATCGCTTTACATTTCACTTTACGTAGCTCATTAAACTAGATTCTAGACCAAACGCTAAATAGTCCGTTCAGCTCCTGGAGATTGGTATCTCTATTTTGAAAACCATATGGTTAACGGTAAGCCGTCTGTTGCGGTGGTTCACAGGTTAGTATGCCGGACTTGCGACATATTTGGAGTAGGTTCTAATTCTTTCGATCGTAGAAACTCGGGTGCTCGCGTGATGTGTCTTTGAGCAAGACTTTTTTCCAGTTACGTAGGTACTAATAACGCACTTATGTTGTTGTGCAGAAAAAAAACCCATATCAATCTATCAATTAAAAATCTTTGAAAAATTAGAATCTGAGAACAGACGCATGCATTAAAGATGTAATTGTTCCCCACTATATTTATATTCCACTATATTTACAACAACACAGACTCAATAATTGTGATATAAAAAACAGCAGATTTAATAAAACAAATAGGTTGTTAAAGAGAAAATATCCCTGACCTTGCATAATGGTACGAAACACTTTTCAATCTTATGTATTCCTTAATTATCGGCATAAAATAAAGTTATATTTTCTGCATTGTAATAGTAACAACGATGTTTCTGCAATTGCTAATAATAATTTAACCAGAAGGCATGGAAATTTAAATGACAAACGATTATTGTGAAAGGGAAATCATGAATCCATACGACTTCTTGATTTAATTAAAATCATGTATAATTTGTTCTGTTTAATAATATAGAAATTAATTAAATACAATTGATGACGGAAAGAGATTTACTTAAGTAGAAATTTAGTTTTAAAAAAAAACATTTATTAACCCAGTAGATTAAGTGAAACATGCTGATAAAATTACGGAGTTAAATACACACAATTACTCTTAGCATCAGCAGGGCGTTTTAAAATTGGGCTTTAAAACGAAAACCCTGATTCAAATCGAGGCAGTAGATTCAGTAACCATTAAGCCAGAGTTTGAACAGATACTTATATGCAATAAGCAGGGACGTCATATGGGGAGGGAAGGGGCATTTGCATGCGCTGTAAAATTGCTGTAGCTATATACACAAATTAACAAGCCCGTCTAGTCCCCCACCCCCACCCCCCTTGAAAAAATGAAATGACGTCCATGACGATACGATATATCCATTAATAGAGTGCAGAGAAAGTTGCAGTGATCCATAATATATACAAAACATAAAGGATCGTCTTTGGATTTATTTTTCAGATAATAAATAAGGCCTTTCTTATGTTTCAATTTCTATTATCAATTCATCATGACTGCATTTGTTCCATTTTTAATCGAGCTCCAAACGGAATGATCGAATTGCCTGCATTATTATAAATTTTGATCCTGCCAAATTTAAACTGTAACATATTTTTACATTCTGATAGTTATTTTCAGCAGGGTTTAAGAGAGAGAGAGAGAGAGAGAGAGAGAGAGAGAGAGAGAGAGAGAGAGAGAGAGAGAGATAGACATGCAGAGAGAGATACAGAGAGACAGAGACAGAGAAACAGACAGACATGCAGAGAGACAGGGACAGAAAGAGACAGAAAGAGAGAGATAGACATACAGAGAGAGATACAGAGAGACAGAGACAGAGAAACAGAGAGAGACAGACAGACATACAGAGAGACAGAGAGAGACAGAGACAGAAAGAGAGAGAGAGACATACAGACAGAGACAGAGAAACAGAGAGACGGGCAGATAGACATACAGAGAGAGAGAGAGAGAGAGAGAGAGAGAGAGAGAGAGAGAGAGAGAATTTAATTCAGTTACAGTATGTAACTTGGTATTAGACTGATTACAATTATACATATGGTAATGATGGATGTTATTACCATGGAATTACCAATACACGTCTGTCGGGTTCACGTTCCATCGATTAATTATAAAGGAATTATTTCGTAATCTTTCTTCCTTTTCTGATCTACGCCGTCATAAATTTCAGCTGAGTCTGCACTCTAGGAACTGGAGTTTGAGATTCAGGCCTCGAATCTATTTTGATTATGAAACATTTTATCTTCATATTACGGCTGTTTTATGTTTGCTTAAATTAAGAAACTTAGGAGTGAATGGTCTTCGTGGAACGATGTTTAAGTTAACAAATTCCGCAGTACATTTTTTAACACTCAAATTCTAACGTACATTATTAACACTCAAATACTGACGTACATTATTAACACTTAAATTCTGCGGTAAATTATATAAGATAAATTCTGTGGTACGTTAATTATTGGTATTGTATTTTTGAGTTCATACTTATATGGGCTTAGACACATGTTAGTTTACATTCAAGTCTTTTTGCTAACAGTGAAAGTTTGTCAGAAATACGTGACTGCAGGCCAGAAACGGTGAGTTTATCAGAAAGTCAGTCGTACATGCAGGCCATCAATGCTAAGTTTATCACCATAGCGTAACTGGAGACCCACAACGCTGAGTTTATTAGCCGCTAATAACAGGCTCATGATTGATTCTTTGTGCAAGCGTATGTCTGTAACTTTAACTGTTGTATAAATGTGACCGGACTACTTTATGTACGGGCTCTTCTAAATGTTTATTTGCTCATTTGCATACTCCTGCAGGACCCAGGGGAGCAGTATCCGTTCGATCTGGTGTATATTTGTAATCTCTCTCTCTCTCTCTCTCTCTCTCTCTCTCTCTCTCTCTCTCTCTCTCTCTCTCTCTCTCTCTCTCTATATATATATATATATATATATATATATATATATATATATATATATATATATATATATACACATACATATGTGCGTGTGTGTAATACGGAATAAATTTATCTTTTCGTTACATTTTTACGACATATATTGAAAGATTTTCCTACATGTAAGTAAACAAAATCCCAAAGTTCAATACTTTAATATACCCTAAATTCAATATCATCAACCATACCATTTAAGAAATTATCTCATGTGAATGTAGATTTTCGTCACGTGACACGGTTAACCTATTTTAGTTTCGTGAAGAAGTTCGGGTAATGACATCTGGAATACTTAAACATGCCCGAGTTGAATATAAACACGTCAGATTACGCCAGTACCTCCCTTGATATCTAATACAAACACCATACTCAAGGAGAACCTTACGCCCTCCTCTTTGACCACCCATCATGTTTACGTGAAATGTTTGGTATGAAAAAAATCCGGGGTCCAGTAACTAAGATACAAACTTATAACATATGTACTTTGTGAAGCAAATCGAAGTATCAAAGGTCATGTGCATGTGCGATTAAGTGTTAGGTTAGAACATGTAATCGCAAATTCTTGTAGTAGTATCAATCATTAAGGCATAAACGAATTCTCCCCGTTGAATATTCAAAAATCTGTTAAAGTGAGATATTCAGCTGTCAACATGTATGCAACTCACATATGGGAATTTTTGTTATTTACAATTTTTTCGCTAGTTATTTCGTAAAGGTAGGGGAAAGTATTTGCCTTCATTCAACATCCTAGCTGTAAATTTATGTGTAAGTTTCATCTCTCTTTCATTTAGAACAAACCGCTCATGTGGTCTACTGGTTAGAGCGAACCCTGACCGAGTCATATCAAAGACTTATTTAAATGGTATTGACTGGGTGAGATATTATGCTACATGTCTGCGGCATGATGCCCAAGTGCAAGACATCACTATATACTTTTACACTGCGGACATTGTAGTGATATGACTGAAAGATTGTTAAAGCTACCTGAAAAAACTCTCTCTCTCTCTCTCTCTCTCTCTCTCTCTCTCTCTCTCTCTCTCTCTCTCTCTCTCTTTCTCTCTCTCTCTCTCTCTCTCTCTCACACACACACACACACACACACACACACACCTATCTCGAACATAATCTGTGTAGTATTGGACATATAAGGGTTAAGACAGAAAAAAAAAACTATTTGGGATGAAGACCGTCATGACTTTATCATCTCCATCACTGTTTATTCAATACTAACACATTTCATACATTCTGGTTGGGTTACTTAATCGATATGGTGACAATAGTTTATGTTTTGTATGATTTGAATTTACTAGTTTAATAGATTTGCTACAGTCTGATTTCGTTGTCTTTCCTGTTATCCACCCGTACATCACCATCAGCACCACGACTCGCACGTAGTATGGCCTTTATCACTGAGTTTGTCATCTCAGTTACTTAGATGAACTTAATACGCTATATATAAGACTAATGCGGTAACTCTATTTCACATCAATAACACAATCTACAATATGGTATGTAATTAATACAGTCTAGAGGATACTCTCTCGAAAAATGTCCCAAGGAGACAAATTACTTAAAAGCTTCACTCAGTCGCGGTCTTTGGAATTTTTATATATTTCTTATGCATTTGTAAATTAACCTGGCATAGGGGAGAACCACGATTTTTAATTAAACTTATGTCTCGTTTAAACTGATATTCTTTTAAAATTGTAGATGCTTTAGAAGAATCATTTCTAATATTTCTCTTTAGCTATAAAATTGGTAATTTGTCTTGCTGTCTTGTATTAGTTTGCAAAACAATAGAATGCTTTCAAATACATTCAGTCAATGCCTGTAATTACATAATCAAGTGCATTTCAACATTAATTCCGACGTTGTTACATAAGAAAATGTTTTATTTCTTTGAAAAATTACTAATCTTCACAAAGCATATACATAGCCAAGTAAAATGGTATCTTGTTTTGACAAAACACTTTGCAAGTAGACTATGGTTAAATACTTTTGCAAGTTTTATCTTAAACTTTTATTGGAAATATATGCTGTGCGTTTCTGTATAAGGAAGAAGTATTTTAAAAAATAAAGACATAAGTATACATAAAATATATAATATTGGGTGTCAGTAGCAAATAATCAATAGTTTTCTACAAATTAATAAATCTGATTTTTTTTCAAAATATTATTTAGGGTAAATGAAAACAGTTCTTGATATGTTCAGTCCAAAGACTTTACGTAATCATGCTACACACCATTTCATCTTGTTAATCTCAGATATATAAGGTTATGTTTTCTTTATTCCATTCTAAGACAACCAGTTTTCATCACAAGGGATTTTAAAACATATATTTATTAAGATATGACGATTATTACTCGAAGGACAAATTATTTTTACCTAATGGTGATTGTTAGGTTTGTATGGCTATATCAATGTGTAACACATTGCCTCGGTACGTATAGTAGTCATTCGTGTGGCGAAAATAGCGCTCGTGTTATTCTGAACCAAAATAGTCACTATCTATGAATGAGTGTGAGTGTGTCTTTGCAAATTTATTTTATTAGCAGAATCTACTAAACCGATACTTACCGTTCGTGAAGACAATATGTTTCTAAGACAGTTCTCTTCCAATGGCTAGAAGAGATTTGGCGGTACTAACGGCAACTCATAAACAAGGAACTCAAAATACCAGGAGCTAATTTGTGTTTCAACAGATTGCACTTCTGACACATTGTATTTCACTTACACTCAGGAATGGAACTAAACATGTTTTGGAGACCAAACAGATAGATCCATTTAATGTGCGCATCGCAAACCGAAAGAGAACACTAAACGGCTGATTTAAAGCGATGTAAGTTCTTTGATGTTGATCCACGTCTACATGAATGAAAAAATGAAAAACCCGGTACCGGCTTACACGTAAATTGGAGTCAATAAAGTCAACCATTCCCCCACAAAAAGTAAATACATGATTTTAATTCCTCTCATTTGGAATACCACTGACCACTTTAATTCATCAAAAACAAAACTGGAGTATGTGGCGTTCATATCGTGTCAACACAAGCTTTAAAAAAAAGAAACTGAAGCTTGTACAATTAATTCTTCGCCTTCGCAATAAATAAATCTTTTATGTTAGGACAACGATTCGATATGAAAACAATTCGAATCAAATTTAATCAATGTGAAGCCCGTCCAATTAATTAAATGCAGTTAACGTGTTTCTTTGCACACAAGGTGAAAGTAGTTCTAAGGTTTATGTTGTGTTTTAAAACATCCCTAATCTCAATTATTATGTTAAAAGACTTCATTTGACTGTTGTCTTCCTAAATGTACATTGCGTTGTAAAGTAATATGTTATGCAGTGAGGAAACAATGCCCAATAATTTTGCTCGCACAGTTGATAAAGGTCTGTGAATTGTATGCAAATTTATTGTATAGTACGTGCACGCGAATTGCTTAGATGGGCATGTTAACAGTGCGTGCATGCATATTACTTAAATGGGCAGGTTAACAGTACGTGCATGCAGTTTGTTTAAATTGGCAAGTTAACAGTGAGTTCATGCGCATTGCATAAATGGGTACGTTAACACTGAGTGCATGCAGATTGGTGAAATGGGCAAGTTAACAGAGCTTGCATGCAGATTACGTAAATGGGCAAGTTAACAGTGCGTGCATGCAATTTCTTTAAATGGGCAAGTTAACAGGGCATACATATAAATTGCTTAAATAGACAGCTTAACAGTATGTGGATAGATAATATATGTCCCTATGCATTACCTATTGTTACGTATATTTGATTTAAGTCATTTATTTTTATTTTAATTGTTTGTTTGTCAGATTCAAATTTGACATTTTAAGTTTAAGATTCATTCATTGGGAGATATTTTTTTAAAAAGCGGGATGACCTGTACTTTACAAATAAACACCAGATGTTGACCTCATTTCTGACCTGGCTTCAGAGTTGTAAACAAGCTTTTAAAATGATTGATTGATTCCAAGGACATTATGGAGCTTTGTTATAAACATCTTTCTATTTTTAGTTCTTGAGAGTAAAAATAACTGATTCTCATCTGTGTCATACGGTGTGTACGAGATTTTTTGAACGTAAATTTGTTCTAAAGATTCTAGAAGATCATGTGACCCCTTCCTTGCTTACGTAACAACAGGTATATAAATTATGTTTTGGAGCGAACTATTTAGTATTAGTTGGGCTGTTAGAATACTAAGTTGTGTGTTGTTTTGAGTTATTTTAAATTACCTTGTACTGAAAATTATTTCAATTCGTTTGGATCAAGAGGATTTATTTTGTTATTTATCTGGAAAATAATTGTGCTCATTGAATTTCATAAGACCAGATCTGACTTCATCACGTGACATCGTCTTCCATCTTGGATGCTTCACTAAGATTCTTGGAGTTATTAGGACATTTTATTACCAGGACCTTTGCAATTTCACTAGTGGATTATATTTTGAGTTATTTTTGGATTAATTTTGGGAATTGATTCTTAAAACCGTAAGTTTATTTTTCTTTTTCTGAAAATATTTGTGCTCAATAAATTGTTTATTAAGTTTTTACAAGATTGTTATTTTCACTCTTTCTATGTTACTGTTTATTCGAGCCTAAGCACGTAACACCATATATACCGGGAAAATCTTAAATTAATTCTAATCAAGTACCAAGTGAAGAAACCCAAATACAAGGTCTAGTTCGTAAACACAATACATTTAGTTTGTGTGTCGGCGTAAAGAGACAAAATTTACTATCAATGCTACATAAACGAATAAGTTGTTTACTTATATATTTCAGTGAGGGACACTATGTTACTTGGTCGCATAGTTCTGCATATTCTGCAGAATAATGCGACCACCGTCAGCTGCTAACTTATGGTTTCGGGTATGTTTCGATCCTAAATACTCACTGAACTCCCATCCCTTCAAAACTGTCCAAATATGTTACAAGATATGGGAAGTGTGAGAGGAAAGTTCAGGTCACACGGTACTAATGGTATGGAAAAGTGGGAACCAATATGGAAATAGGTGAAGAAAAAATAGAATATATTTGGCCAGGATTGGTTGATAAGAAAAGTTAAATTTTAATAATAAGAACCAAAGATAGCTTATCTCTGCTTTAACTGTAAAAGACCGATTCATTATTTAGTTGATATAATCTCATTTCTTTGATAGACTTGAGTTTTCAACAGACATTACTTAAACTAGCATCTGGCCCTTTTGAAAATTGAATTGAATCAAAGCACCTGTTTCAGACAAACTTGGTTATAGAAAATGCCTTCGCTCATGGTTTTCTTTGCACATTAGCTGTTATCCAGGATGCATCTATACTGATATATACAAGTTTGATCATGAGCTCTCAGAAATTTAAAGTTACCGATTTTTTTTAATATTGTGGTGCTTGCTTAGGTTTACTATGGGACCTGAATTAGTATTCGGAATCCTTTACACTGTAGACATGGGTGGAATAGACTATAAACCTACATAAAATTTTACATTTCAAAATTCAAATGTCGTCTGCAAGATGTTTTTGATAGTCATTAAGCTAAAAATAGCAAAATATTAGAGTAGAATCTGGACGATGAAAATGAAGGAGTTGAAGAAATAATCGTCTAACAAAAAATCATCTAACACAGTGATGTCCAACCTTTTTGCCACCATCTGCCACAAAAAAGAGTTTTTTCTTGAAACCGATAGCAACAGCAGAAACGTTACAAACAATGACTATACAAATTATTCACAATGGTGTACCTGCTTAAGAAGATATACAATGAAAGAAGGCCATAGACGTCTTTTACATAAATGCACAAATATTGCTCGAGCTCTTGCGGGCCATTAAGTATCAGCACACGGGCTGCATGTTTGACAGGACTGATCTAATAAATAGCGACCTAACAAATAACCATATGAAATGCCATAGCGACTGTTACCCAAAACAAGTAGTGTTTGAATGCACACACTTCATTCTAAATTAGTGAATTGGTCAAATAAATGTCTTTGAAGTTAAAGCTCTAGTAATATTTCACCCAATTTTCAGAGAATTATACCCCAGTAGACTGTATTTCAGAAAGATGACATAGCCACAAAACATTATTTGAGTCAATTTAATGTATTGTCCATGCATTTGAAAAATAATGTGTAATTCAGACAAATTATAACCTGAACGAGAAAATGAATATCGTAAGTTTATGTTGAGTTTGTCACTTTCAGCATATATATTTCGAGCACTTATATCAAAAATATAAAATGGCCATATTCATTCATAACTAACGTGCATTACTCTTCCAGAAACTTCATGCTTTAGATAGATTGCAGACAACACATGTAGGTACTTGGCAACAATATAGAAAAAGTAGGGATAGCATTAGGGCTCACGAATTATTATTAGACATTTGAGATAATTCAAGGGGCCATCGATAAGCTTTGCATAGGGGTACCTAGGTGCCGAAATAACATTGATCGCCACTGAATTATCCACGAAACAAGCATTTGGTTTGGTTGTTTACTTTAAAAGACCATTGTGAAAATTATGGTGTCAGGGTATTTGTTTATTCAGGTTGTAATCCAGTTTAATTTTAAGTTTACAAAGAAATGTATTATTCACCAAAATTAAATGAAAGTTATATTTGCCAAAACAAAGATTGATATTTAAATATTTGATGCTACAAAATACCACCCCATATTAAAACTTGGCCTATTCATTTGGACCAGGACACGTCCTTTGGTTTTCCATACAACAAAATTATGGTAAATATTAGTGCCGAATTGGATAATAATCTGTCGTGAAGACATACCAGTGGCTTTCGTTAACCATTTACCCAGATTTAAGTCTACTTCCGAGATTTTGATTGACAGTTACATTAATTAAAGTAATTATATGAACCGATAATAGTCTATAGTGAAACTGTTCTGGTTTTGCCATATGACAGACGTTAAATTTACTGTGAAAACTGAAATATCAGAACCACCACACTTTGAGTCAAAGTGGATGAAACACATTTTGTTTGTGGCATTTAAAATGGACATTTCTTTGAGATATAGGCATTATCTAGAACCGTTTTATAGACGTTAGACAGACACGAGATGTGGCAACATAATAATATCTCCTAGAGCACAAAGCTAGGCATATAAAATAAATGCAGTTAGATTTACAACAGAAACTAATTGTTACACACTATAGGTAGATAATACGCAGCTGATTCATAGACCACTACGCATATCCATTTCAATCTCGTCACAAAGATTTCAAGAGCAATATATGGCGAAGTCGTTATAATTAATGGATTACGTGAACTGAATATGATATTTTACGTTCGCTTCTTCAACATGATTGGGTATAGCTTCTAGACTCTCTTATTATAAGCAATCAGTACCAGACAGTGTATATGACAACAAAGGGTAAAATGACAACACACTCAGACATGTCATCGATGTCTAGAGCTCTCTCCGATGGTATGTCAACGAAAAATCTTCTAACAAAGATAACAAGCTAATCGCAATCATTCCCATGAAACAGATTGATTATGTGTTATTACTTTTTTTCTAACACCAGGTTAACACCATTGGAATAAAATGACATTTTTGTGAAATCAGTATTTACTAACGTGAATACGGATATAGTGGGTTTTTCTATAAAAATATTGCAACGAAAATTTGAATTTCAACGAAACGATTTTAAAACAATGGATTATCTTTATGGGTCTGTCTTTTTCAAACTTATGAAGTTTTTAATATTAGTAAACACAAGTACGTGCTCTCTTGACATCTTTAAAGATAAATATTATAAAAACTTACGGTAGATATTTAACAATGGAATAGAAGTGCCTCGCAAACAGAAATACTAAACAAATTATTTAAAAGAAGTTTCATGAGAATTTGGTAGTTACATCAGTTGTTGGTACAGTTGTTATATCAATTGAAGAAGTAAGAACCTGAACATGTACGTTTTCCTTGAATGCGAATACTACGATTAATCTTAAGAAAGAAAAGAAAATCACATGAAAAGATGTGATGCTGTTGTCAGCAAAGTGTAATACATTATTAGATCTTTGATACTTACAGGCTCAAACGAAATTCCACAAACACTTAAGAATTATACATATCCATCGTCGCGCCAAATTAAATAGTAGAGCCAGCACGAAACGAGCAAAATATTGTCTTGTCAGCAATGCCACTGCTTTTACCATCGATTCCCGATTTCACGAATGAAATGTTTTGTTGTAGGAAAATAATTGTCTTGCTAAAACTGACAGCGTTCTCGATGGAGATGTCCCTCTCAATTTCATTTACACTGACGAACGCAATGGAAAATTGTGCGTGTAAGTAACTATCTCGTATTGATGTATGGCGGTGCATGATCTTGCAAAGTGTCAATTTGCACTTTCAACCTGAATACTTTTCTTTGCCTGGCTACTAAACTGCGAGTTAAAAAGCAGTAAACACGAAAAATCGAAGGTCAGCGTAGATGTAAAAAGGGAAGTAAAGCTGAATATATTTCAATTAGTCCGGCGCCAGCTGAAAAAAAGTTGATAAAATGTTTTGAATACTCAGCGCAAGTAAGGTCAGTACACAATTCCATAAAGTAGGAGAATATCTGAGTTACTAGATTAATATCACAGTTAAATTTTAAATAAGTCTTAGCGGCAGCTCGATAGTTTAAACAATTGGTTTAGCAACAGATTCCCTCTGGAAATCACGTGAAATAAAGGAACACATACTCCGTACAGCGAAGCAGGCAACGTTACAGAACGTAATCGTTGTCACGTGACATTTAAGTGTCGAGAATTGGGTTTTATGGTTTGAATTGAACGCCGTTCCCTAAATCAGACGGTCATGTATATAAGGCAGTAGTTATTACTTCCAATGACTAATAGATAAACCGTGTTCAAAATTCACGGCTAAAATTTTTTTTTTTTTTAATATTAAAAACCTATTTGTGTATTTAATAGAATTTGAATGATGCCGTGTATTTTACAGAGTATGTGTATATGAGAAAATTCCTAAACCTTTTACATTACTTACAGGAACTGTCAGTGAATGCATGTTGCTTTTGAAATAAATCTTATCGATCTACACGAACTACGGCAAACAAAACAGCTCAGACTTATCAGACTTGAAACAACATGGGCTAATTTGTATTATAACGACCTCCATTATTGACATGTTGTATTTTGCTCTCACTCACGGCTGTATCTACATCAAGATTTGGACACCAACCAGAACTGCTTAAGTATGTATCAAGGCAGACTGGCGTTATGCCGATCAGAATAATAGTTTCGTGTCTACAAGGCACCTTATGTATAACGGATTCTTAACTTAAAGAATTTCAGGCAAGGTACCAGTGTGAGAATCAATCTAAAGATTTTAACAAATTATTAAACATGATTGATTCATCCATTTAATCCCAGTTAGTGATTTAATGGATATTTACGAACTGCTGGCTATAATTCATTGAATATACTCAAATAACCTCTATTTAATATCCCATTACCTTTCCTTGTTCACATCCTATTATATATACATGTTCATTATTATCATTATATATTTTCTCTGAGGTTAACAAACAAAAAAACAACGTATAGACAATGAACTATGTGTCATCGAGTAATGAGTTCAAACATTAAAATTCAAGTGAGTAGAACACAAACTTAAGAGTATACATATGGGCTATATACAGCGCCGGATTAAGCACCGTGGAGGCCCATAGGCAGTCAAACTTTTGGGGCCCCAGACCCACGGTCACGGTCTCATGGGGGCCCCTGTGGGCCCCTGATGGGGCCCATAAAAGTCGCGGGGCCCATAGGCAGTTGCCTACTCTGCCTAATGGGTAATCCGGGACTGGCTATATATAAATAAACAAAAACGTTATGCATAATGATTACTTGTTGAGTTAGGGTAGGTAATATGTATTTACACCTGAATATAAAATACTTGTTACCATGAGGACCATTAAAACTAAGTTATTTTCATATATTAATAAGATAACAATCTGCTTCGCATACTTTGGTCTGAGCGTTGATTTATAACGTCAAAAATGGCGCTATCGCCCAATTGACTGATATTTTAATTTTGCAGTTTTTGATGGTTTGCTAGATGAGAAAATGTTGTTCAATAGCATCACCCCGATTTTTATGGATGATTTAGATTACGGCAACAGTATACCATGAGGAAAAATCGACATGGTCATTACTTACCGGGCAATTGGTCGCCTGTTGTCAATATCCAATATGCTTTTCGAGCAATTGAAAACGCATTTTTAATAACACATGCATATTGCTATAAAAAGATATGTAGATAATAAAGGTATTACATCTGAACGTGCACCACTGCTGTCGGTGATCCACGACTAGCATATCGTATTACATCAGTGAAACTAGTCTCGGGTTCGACACTCGTCATGAGCACACTAGCAGGGGGATGGACAGTGAACCACAACAGAAACTACCATATCCAATCAGATTACTAGAACCAAACATGATATATCCGAAGCAAACATGATATAACTAGAACTAAACATAATATACCCGACGCCAAACATAATATAACCAAAACAAAACGGTTATGATTGAAACAAACACGATACAACCATATAACCAGAACCAACAAGGTTATAACCAGAACCAAACAGGATATATTCAATTAATTGATAAATGATACTGAATAACATAATTTCGAGAGACCAGTTTTTAAATAGGATGCAAGCAAGCTGATTAACGAAGGCTATTTTGTAACATAGAATTATTACATTTGCTTTACCTTAATCAAAGAAAAAGCAAAGCACAAAAATGAATAAACGAACGAACACAAACTTCCGATTGCTGTTTACTAACATGCGATATTATACTCACAGATAAGAATGAAAATCATCAAGTCGGTAATCCTGCCGGATCTTATTGGTGTTCGTATTGTTAGTCGGAACAAAAACAAAACTATTTAAGAAATTGTTCCTTTGTGGATCACATACCTTTCCAGTGAATCGGTTAATGACTTCTAGAATGAGGCTTTACACCACAATTAGCTTCCCTTAAGGCTAGCCAAAAACAGACAGATATTCCACAAAATAGTCACAGGTAAGTTTGTATATTTTTCAGTTTTCTTTGAAGTGATACAAAAAAGGGTAGACTTTAATAGTTTTCTTTTTACAAAACTGTATAGATTTTTTGTAATTCCTGCTCTGCAGTGTTACATTGGTTTATTTACCGCATTGATGCAACTAAATAGCAAGTTCAACCCTTGATAGGTGTGTGTGTGTGTGTGTGTGTGTGTGTGTGTGTGTGTTGTGTGTGTGTGTGTGTGTGTGTGTGTGTGTGATTCAGAGTTAAACGTAGCTCTGATAATGTGTCAGTCATATCGCTATGATGTCTTCAGTATTAATAGTTTATAGTGATGGTTAGAAATGGGGCTTCATGCCGCAGACATTTAGCCATTTAGCCATGTCTCGCCAAGTCGCATTATACTGAATCAGGACGATCAATGTTAACTCTTACCTCTTAATGCGGAACGCCAAGCGAGTAAGCAATTAGTAATTTTTTTTTTACAGTTTTTTAAATGATACGTCCGTGATTCAAACCCGGGACATATCGCAGTGGAGGCGAACGCTCTAACCGTTTAGGCCACCAGAGCTGTTAACTGCCAGGACCTCATGCACAAAAATGAGTTAGTGTGGAGAGAGAACGACAAGACTGTATCAGTTATGGTAACACGTGTACAATAAGAAATGGCTATTCTTATTAAAGTTGGAAAATAATTGAATAATTGATGTTGGAGGCCATGCTAGAGTGGTCTCAAGTTTGACAAATAAAGTTGGATAGATAGATAGATAGATAGATAGATAGATAGATAGATAGATAGATAGATAGATAGATAGATAGATTAGATAGACAGACAGACAGACAGACAGACAGAAAGACAGACAGATATATAGATAGACAGACAGACAGACAGACAGACAGACAGACAGATAGATAGATAGATAGATAGATAGATAGATAGATTATTATTATATTATGTGAATGGTATAACTGTGTAGCATACTAAAGACCATACTATAGCACTGAAGTAGAGAAATATTTTTTAGCATTATTATGATTCTTCCTATTTCAGCCTTAGCTTTGACAATTTCAGATATTTAGCTCCACACGGTCATAATATTATTTATATCTGTTCTCTGCTTCCTTCCATATCAAAATACCTCTTCTAGCAGGTGTTTTTTTTTTGGTTATAAAACTGCCGTGTCTCGCATATACATGATCACATAATTGCCTCTGAGCTCGAAAAGCTAACGATCTACTGAATTAAAACAATGCATGAATTGCTAGGAACACCAAATAGAGATACCTGCTAGTTAGCAAGGCTTGTCGATAATACCAAGAGAAGAAATGCGTCTTAGAGAAGAGATTAGGGCTACATAATGGAGAAACCATTTAAAGAATTCTGATTGCACTCAGTTTGGTGTAAAACAAATTTTAAGTAACGTACAAATCATGTTACTTCAGCCTCACTAGTCACATCAGCTTCTCTAATGCAAACAAAAACAGATGATTCATACGCTCTACCATGCCGCGTTATTTTAAGTGATCAAATGACAGATGCTCTGCTATGCCGCGTTAATTTAAGTGTTCAAATGACAAACACAGGGCCGGAATTAGGCATAACCTAAAACAAGCTACTGCTTAGGGCCTTACGATATGAAGAAAACTCTTTAATTTCAGAATTGTCTTTGCAGCCTTAACCTCCAGTTACACTTACTAAATAGGTTCTCTACATCTTCTCATAGCTCAGGGCCTCACCATGTCTAATCCCAGCCCTGCAAATGCACACTTCAACGTTCAATGAAGTAAATTTAACTGGGAGGTATATATGCTTAGTATAAAGATAGTTACAAGCAATTGATTCGGGAACTGTGGTGATATTTAATATTGTTCAACAAATCATCGAATTGCCAAGGTACTATTTACTTTAAAATGTTCAGCAATCATGATCCAGTCTTCTTATTACCTCTGAAGTAAAGAATATCTGACATTCTATAAGCAGTTAAAAATTAGAACGAATTTGTTCTGTACAAACTGACTGTGTAACGGAATGAATCGAGAACAATTACTGGTGTTTACAGCATCGTCCGATTTTAATAAAAATATCATTATCGAAAAGCACACGACCGACGCTCTCACAATCCCCAATCACCACTCACCATGTACCAGATTAAATTTCTTTTTAAGAAGTTCATTTGATAATTCATTCTATTCGAATATAAGGGAACTTAACTGGGTACAATTCAAAAAATAATAATAATAATAATAATAATAATAATAATAATAATAATAATAATAATAATAATAATAATGAGTACAATTCAATAATGATAACACACTTTCACATGATGAGTCAACAGAATAAAAGTTACATAGAAGAGACTTTCACCACGAATACATCTTACTGGCGACCCTTGTGCCGTTCTGAATGCTTGTCAAGAAATGCAAATCATTGCCAAAAAAATCGACTTTGTTAAAGGAAGGGTAATTTTAAAAACATAAATTCACCAGTGGAATCTTGTGAATTTTACTAAGCTTTATGGGTATTCTGTTGACTTGCTGCTTCGATCCCATGAACAATTACCCAATGCCCCATGCTGCCTGTATATAGGTCGGCAGCTATAACTCCCTGTGTATTCACACATTCTACTTTGAAGCCAACCTATCGCCACAGGACTTGAAGGTTCTAAGTGTGGGGGTAGGGTGGAATGGGGGTAAGGGGAATAGTTTCATGACTTGCGCATGAGTTGGATTTGAGTGAGGGAATATTACGCAGTCACTCTCTTTTCCATGCCTGTCGGAAGCCAGTAGCACGACAATGTCGAGACGTCTTTAGATAAGTTTAGATACAGTCGATGGTAGTTAGTTCCAGCTTCACCTGGTCTTATGCCCTTCGCTTTCCACACAGATCTTGTTATCGGCCTTCACAGCCTGGGGATAATAATTTATACTTAGCTTTTTATCCACCAGAAATGACATTCGAGAGGGCGCCAGGAGTAGCTGTTGACTCTGAGTTTACTGTTATTTACGCTGTAAGGCAATGCCTGACCTGAAATTACACCCAGAACCAGAAGAACAAAGGCTTTTAAATAATACTTGTGTAGCTGTCCAATGTCTAGCTCAAATAATCGCACAGGTGCCACTAGAGAGGTGATTACATAAAGTTGGATACCAATAAAGGACGATTTCATCAATCGATTACTGCTTACTAAGGTTTCTATATATTATTTTGATTTTATACAATTTCTTGCATTTGTCTGAAATTAAGAAATGTGTAATCAAACTGTTAAAAAATGGTTCAGACATATCACATCCATCACACTGTACCATCGAAGTGTCACCAAACTACATTATTTGGGAAGTGTTAAAAAGGTTTCTTTAGTCATATGTGTTACTTAGATCTTCATAAATATAAATAAATGTCAGAACTGGTAAAAGGTCAAAATGAATTTATAACTGAAAGAACATCGCATAGAAATATGATTTTGTATCGTATCCATTTATGTCTAAATTTTGAAAGATTAGTGTTCAATATACATTCTGGCAGACAGTTCTGGTTGAGAATTCTCAAAGTTCATATGCAAAAAAAATCCTGCAAGTACCTTTAGAAGTTCAGGGGGCCCCGAGTGGCAGAGTGGTCTAAAGCGCTCTCCGTTACGGATCACTGACATTTCACTTCTGTCTGAGTGGGTTCGAGTCTCAGATTAGGCCAATGTGGGAAAGCTTGCCAGTAGCGTCTCGTGTGTCGGTGGTTCTTTCTGGGGGTTTCTCCGTGTTCTACCTCCCCATTAACACTGGCCGCCATGTATAGCCTATCGTGTGCTGACAAATAGCGTTAAACCCTACAACAACAACAACAACAACCTTTAGATGTTCGTGTTTCCCTCCCAAATCCGTTTTGTCTCAGATGTATCCGGTTAAGTAGAGGAAAATCCCATTGAAGTATACCGATATGGAAACCATTCACCATAATGGATCAATGACATTGATTGATCCGACAATGTTACACTTCCAGCTTGAATGCGTTTCGTTCTTAAATCCCGGGATAAAATGACACTGAATAGGAGAGATCCAATTCAAGAATATAAATGCTGGTTGATGTAATGCAATACATGTTGGACATGTTTTCGATCGATCGGGAAGCAGATTAAATTGATAAAACATTTGAAGCATCGATAACATGTAGCCAATTAAAAACGTCATTGGGTTGAATAACGAAGAAAATACAGTCTTATTTATCAAAAGACGTAAAAACATTTTCATTTTACGATCATCAATCAGTGATTGGTCTGCGTTACGTCGACTTCAATGGATCACCCTATGAGATAGGTATATAAGAAACATCTAATGTCATGCCACAAGTTAAATGACTCATCTGCATCCATCAAGAGACATATGATAGAATCATAGTATGTGGTATAAACTGCACATAACTCTAAAGCTACATTATTGTATTATGGGCAACGATTGGCCGAGTGGTCTAAAGCGCTCTCCGTTATGGATCACTGCCATCTCACCTCTGTCTGCGTGGATTTGAGCCTAACATTCGGCTAATGTAGTCATGTGAGAAAGCTTGCCAGTAGCTTCTCGTGGGTCGGTTGTTCTTTCCGGGGGGTTTCCGTGGTTCTTCCTCAACCAATAATACTGGTCGCCAACGTTCCCTCTAAGCTGCGCGCGCGCGCAGCTGCTCAGGCATCTCCGCGCAGCTGAAATGTCAATCCAACGTTAAATTTTCCTCAATCCAACGTTAAATTTTGCTCGTCTCCGTAATGCTTGCTCAATGCAGCGCACATCTACCATTCGCTTAGAGGAAACGTTGCTGGCCGCCATGTATAGCCTATCGTGTGCTGAAAAATGGCGTTTAACCCTACATTATTGTATTATGTCGATGAAAGTTTCGATCGTCATGTAATGGAGTGACGTTTTACGTAGACAATCAAACAATTTAGCCAGTCTCCGTCATTGGCAAACGTCATTTAATGGAAATTACGTTTTCACGGAACATTTAAAGATTTACAATAATTCATCATATGCAACAATAACAAGACCGAATTCGTCTTGCTTCCTTCAATGATGAAAAAGAATTGATTTACTAATAACTAACAGCCACAACTTGTTAAACAAAAATGTGTTAAATATGTAAGATAGAACAAACAAACATGTTTGCTGTTCCAAGGCAAAAGCGTCTACTTTGTTTAATAAACATAATCCTATGTTTAAACTGATGTTTTCTTTTGTATGACGATCTTGTTTCCAAACTTATGTGTGAATTCAATTGATCACAGCGAACTGTTCCTGACAGTAGCATGTTGAACACAGCAGACTATTGAATTATCAAGAAATAATATGGTTGTTGTAAAATCGCTATTGTACATAAAGTGTAAACAGAAACCTGTATTGTCTGGACTGGTAACAGATGCACACAGGTTGCAGGAGAGAGAGAGAGAGAGAGAGAGAGAGAGAGAGAGAGAGAGAGAGAGAGAGAGAGAGAGAGAGAGAGAGAGAGACTATTCAGATTAAATCTTAGGTATTTAAAACAGTTAGCATGTTAGATGCTCAAATGAAATTCAAGAAGGGTTTCAATACACATAGTCTATTTGAATGTAATACTACATTTAATATTCACCTTGTTATGATTGCGAACAAAATATAATTATTCGTTTTGAGAGATTTTTCCTCTGTCCCAAATTATAGAGATACGTCATTACAGTGAGACGGAGTGTGGGAGAGAATCACATTACTACTTTCTCTAGAATCTGTTACTGAGTGCAAGTTATATCGATTGTGTTACAGAATTTGGTGGAATAATGCTGGGGAAAGGTGCTTAGTCTATATTATATATGATTATAGGATTTATTTTCAAACACCGAGGAATTTGATAAATGTATATATCTAGTTAGGTAAAAGTTGTCGATAAAAAAGAGTTTGCATTGTACGTCTGCGTGACCTGCTTCTGTATCTTTCGTTGCTAAATGCTAGAATAACTAGCGGTAAATGGGAGCGATGCAGACGAATCTTGGATATAATAGCAAAACATTGGCAGCCAAATTATTTTGAATTCAAGAAAACCGAACCTTGACAAAGTGCTTTATTGTTAGATAAAAGATATAAGTGACATCATAAAAGGAATTATCCACAAACTAGTTAACATGATTAAAGTTTGAAAGCAGGATCACTATAAGTATTCTAATCATACAACTAGAATCAGGTAAATCTATGTGATTTCAGCTCAAATATTGATAATTTGACTTACGTACTCATTGCATTTAAAATATAAAGGAAATATAGTTATTAACCACAAGCAGCAAACATGCCAACGTTATAGGAAGAAATTTTAGAATAGTGTAATTCAAAGATCTTGAAATACATTCGGAAGTTTCGACCACTGAACCTTCTCTTATTTTGACGTAATGATTCATTATCGTGATGTGATGTAAGGATATGTTGTTATACGTGTAACATATAAAAATATATTAACCTTAAACGGACAGTTTATTATGTGATCCTGAAGTACGTAACATGCTTGTCAAAATTCGTTAGTATTTGCATATAAAAGCATATGTGTACTTACACACTAACACTTGTTTCCAACGAGACATGATGACCGAATAATCCAGCTAATATCCTTTCGATACAAAGGAGAAGATATCTCTATCAAGTTTAACTTCTCTTGTTTAACTCCAGAAAAGAAATGCCCTGTTTTAGAAAAATAATCACTATGCGTCAATTGACAGTCATTGTGATAATGGCAACTCCCCTGATAATAATTCCACTCACAAAGCAAATTTGTATTTTTGTGCAAGTAGCGAACTCTGATTCATGGATCACGGTGATTGATCTTATAATACCACATTCGAATTTTCTACTTCAATGCCTTTCATGGTTAAATCCTGGGATTCCAACCGGTAATAGGAGACAGTCAAGGTCAGTGAAAATGGGAGGAAGGAATTAATGCAGAATATATGTTAGATCCGTCGGGCGCCAGCTGATTTAATTTAATAAACTTGCAATCCATGATTAAAAGTAGCAGATTCACATTCTATGAAGTAGAAACAGTTTAAATTACACTGTAATATAGACTCAATCAGTCTAAAATGCAGCCTGTTGTTATTTAAGCAGGTATCGTATACAAATACAGCTCTGGCGGCTTGAGCAGCGCTATAGACAATAGTCCAAAGTGCAGCTCCTGCAGCAGGCCTGATGTACTATGCGGTAAAGCATACTCAGTTAATAAAACGATACATAACTTGAGATGCGTTTATTCCAGATGAAGAAGTTTATACTAGTGAATGCTGAGTGAAACTTTCATGCGAATTAACTAAACTAACTCTCAGCGAACTATACAATCCCCCTCCTGTACCAAAAGAATCTTCTCGGACCTTGCAATTTGTTATTTCAGTAATTGTTACCACCAGTCTGTAAAATAATTAAATGAAAACGAAATATTTGATTAAGCACATGTCTGTGCATCAAATACACTTTTAGTTTAGTCACATAAGCCAGAGATATAAAAATGAAATGGAACACTGATGACTCGATCCATTTTAACATGGTGTGTTAAGGACGGTTATAACTAAATGCAACGTTGCCGTTAAGTTCAGCCTTATTCGCACGCTTCGCGTCAATAATTTAAATACGACATTACTGCCTATTACTTTTAGTCCAGACCTCTCTCTCTCTCTCTCTCTCTCTCTCTCTCTCTCTCTCTCTCTCTCTCTCTCTCTCTCTCTCTTTGCACACACATGATTTCACATTACTTTTATAACAAAATATAACCAAATTTCATAACTTGCCATTCTCCTCCATAATTCACCCTTCTTAGTAATACAAAATTCGATTTCAAGGCTCTGTACGTTTGATGCATATTGGTCTCTTTGATTTTCATAATGGAACATATTAAGTCTGATGTAAATGCCTTGAAACCCCATTAAAAGAATATATGTTTTTGAGGTTATTGCCATTCCACTCCAGTTATCGAATAATACTTCTTTTAGGTCATTACTTTGAAACTCCATTGAACAAAATATCATGTTTGAGGTAATTGTATTAAAACCCCATTAAAGAATTATACTTATATAAAGGTGATTGCCATAAGGACAATTAAAAGAATAATATTGTTTGAGGATATTGCTTAAAAACCATTAAAAGATAACTAATTTACCCTGCCATGTGTTGGTGATTAAAGCGATCCATTTGCAGATGCTTTAACCTAATGTTTAGGATTTTAATTGATTTCTACCACACACACACACACACACACACACACACACACACACACACACACACTCGGCTGCTGCAACTGAACTTAACAGTCATTAACTGAATCCGTCGTTTACACAAACTGGACCAAGTAACATGTTTCCCCATAAGTACCAAGTACTTAATATAGGCATGTGTGTAAGATGCTGATAAATTTGGATAGTTAAATCCATCAGAATTCTATATACTTTTTAATTCAATATAGGTATACGAAGAAGTTAAAAATGAAATTAAAAAAAATAAGAAAATGCAAAAGTTTGATTGAACTACTCATGCTTTTATGTATTATACAAACAATATTAAAAATTACTAGACCAGTCAGATGGAAATACAGGCAAAACAGTGTAGTCTGCTTTGATATATACATAGGAAAATGAATATTGGATTTTCTCTTAAGACTTTATCTGTTCGCCAGACTATGAAATCATGAGTCGTTCATGTTAATTTCACTCTTTGTATTTTTACGACAGAAAGACTAATTTCTACTGACTGAGGCACAAATTAGGTAGGGTTAAAGCACAAATCAGGCAAGGTTGAGGCACAAATCAGACAGGGTTGAGGCACAAATCAAAATCAGGCAGGGTTGAGGCACAAATCAGGCAGGGTTGAGGCACAAATCAGGCAGGGTTGAGCCACACATCATGATGAGGCAGTGGCAAATATAAATAGCATTACCTCTAAAGAACGTTTGAATTAACGTTAAAGTGAAATAAACGAAAACAAAATTTACTTAGGTAACAGTCAGGATTTGCAAGAATGTATCAATGAGAGTGAACAATATGTGACGAGAATCGTCATTCCAAAATGTAATTAACTCTGAAAAAAGTACAATTAGGCATTGGAATGGATCAATTAAATTAGGCATGGGAGAGGATCCATTCACATAGGTTTAGAAAACGATCCATTCAATTAAGCCTAAAAAACAACCCATTCAATTAGCCATACGAAACGATCCATTCAATTAGGCCTAAGAAACAATCCATTCAATTAGCCATACGAAACGATCCATTCAGTTAGGTATAAAAAAAAAAAAACGATTGATTCAATTGTGCATAGAAAACGGTCCATTCAATTAGGCATAGAAAACGGTCCATTCAATTAGGCAAAGAAAACAATAGATTTAAGAAGAGCCAAAGGTGAATATATAAACATTCATTACATAACAATATTTATAAATCTATTGAACATAGTAGAAATCGATAAAGCTGTAGAACCTATTTTGAAACTTTACTTTGCAAATTTAGAGAAGACGGGAAATAATGTAATGCAGAAACTATTGTTTGAGAGGATTTAGAATGTAACATTGCAAATATACTGATATGAACTACTTAAATAGATTTTTCTGAATAGCCTTTGTAACGATATAATTTTATAAACGTAAATTGAAGAGGCCGTATGTGTTTTGCTATGCTACTGAATTTGTTGAGTGTGACACGTGATCGTCATAGATCGTCAAAATACAGTTTAGATATAAGAAGCATAACGACTGATCAGTTGAAACTGAGGATAATAACTCAATTTAAATAATCTTGATCTAGCCATTGAGGCACTTGTGGTAATCGCTGGACCGCGAAAGCAACGTTCCCTCTAAGCGAATGGTAGATGTGCGCGCAGTGCTCGCTGCGTTGCGCAAGCATTACGAAGACGAGCAAAATTTAACGTTGGATTGACAATTCAGCTGCGCGGGGATGCATGAGCGCGCGCAGCTTAGAGGGAACGTTGCGCGAAAGGCGTCTGATAACCATAGCCATACAGGAATACAAAATTGGTCACACTTGCGTATGATAAACATGTTGGTGGATTTTTATATGAGGTGGACATAGGCTTGGACGCGACATTAAAAAGGGTGTCATACATACATATGTCCAAGTACGCGACCAAAGAAGATCTCAGGTGTCCTTTCCGAAGAGATTGTGTTTCAGAATATGTTGTCCAATTGACAACCAATAACATCAGTTGGACCGATATCATAACAACTTCTTGGATCAACGCAGTGTGCACATGCTGAGATCAATGCGTGTCGCAAACTCAGGGACTCAAAGATGTTAGTGAGGATGATTCGAACTATGACTCTTAGCAATATTTCAAGGTTTGGTGACATAAATTCGGGCGTATTTAACACGAAGAGCAACACGATAGTGAATATACGCGTGTCAGACGGTGACGACAACGAAACAGCGAGAAGTTACTTGGACGTGACTGTTGAGAGAATCACTGCACTCATAATAATGAGATTTAAAAAGCACGTAACACATTTTACCAGGTTGCGTTAAAACTTTTAATCTCATTGTAACTGTCCTTTTCGGCCATAGTGGTGTTATATTGGTCAGCGTAATCACAGATTCGTCGTGGGCGTGCTCAGCAGTTAGTATTGGTGTGAGCACGCCCACGACGAATCTGTGATTACGCTGACCAATATAACACCATTTTGGCCGAAAAGGACAGTTACAATGAGATTAAAAGTCAAATAAAAATTTCCGACACTGTGTCGGGAAGCTGTTTTCCAAATAAATGGTAAACACAATAGCGTGATTATTTCAGCCACGTGATGGATTTTGTCTGGCGCAATGTGTTGCCTGTTGTCAGGATGATCATATGCGAGTTGTTCAACCAAATTCTCACTCATGTATTTTGTGTGCTCTTAGTGCATCTTTAACATAGTTTAAGCATTTCGTTCCAATTAATAAGCTATACATTGTGAGTGCTTATTCATTTTGTTTCAGCGAGGAAGTCCGCGTGCTCGTTTAAATGTTCACGCAAACCACGGTTCAAACCCACATATACATCCACACGCAGCGTGTTTTAAAATTGTTAACCTGGCACACCAAAAACCTAATATAACCAAGAGCGACTGCAATCCTGGTGGGGATACCTTCTGAGTCAAACGAAACAGTTTAGAATTTTGTCCATATGAGATCAAGTGTAAGCGTTATTTTAGCATAATACGTCTCTCCCAAACTTCTTATGATATAAGGCACATATAGGAACTTTAAAAAACACCAATGGCATAGTTGATTTGTAGTGATTGCCTTGTATATTAACCTGATATCAGAAACAAAATAGCTATTTATTTTTTATATAACAAGAAAATTATTTTGTGGCATCTCGTGAATGTTTACTACACTGCTGCCGTCATTTTCTATGCTAATATTCAGTATGTTAACTGTGAATCTTTGCACTTGCTTCCAATGACCATTATGATTTTACGACATCACGTCACTACGAAGACAGGGTTTGAAGCCCGAGACCAAATAGAACAGTATCAATAGTTACTGGAACAATATTTTGTTTGTTAGTGATTGGGTCTAGAAAATGTAAAGATTTTTGGATCCGTAAAAAAAAACATAGCTGTATGAGGTTCAGTATATATGTGTGTATATAACCAGTTCTTATATCGTATGAATTTGGCATTGTAATTAACAATATACAGCGCTTGATTGTCATAGATGATATTTTAAATTTTGATCTGTTTTTGCAGCATTCCACATCAAATTTTTTATTTTAGTCGCCGTTAGCAGTCTTTCACTCTTTGACTTTATTCATGTTAAATTTATAGGTTGTATAAAGTATAAAATTTGAAACAGATATATTATCGTTCTTAGTGTGTATATACTAGGAGATAATATTGAAACGATTATCGGAACTATAGGAATGCCCTACAACGTAACCCATTCTCGACAACGATATTATTAGTTTACGGGCTTTGTGACCAAATTATTGTATACAGTATAGTTATATCAATGGAAGATTGCAGCCTTGGGTACGGTATTTCTTCCAAGGATCGAATATTCTCATAAGTATCTACATTTATTAGCAGCCAAATGGATAAGTACATCATAAGGTTATATGAGTATTTATTGATATACACAAAATGTAAAAATCTGGACTTATAGCTGTTCATTCCTACTTGTAAATTTGTCTGTACGTTTCTTTAATTTGGCTGACTTTTGTCCCCTTCGTAACTTTCGCACGAAAATAAAATTCGTTTGAATTTTTCTATGCCTATATTTAGTGCAATTTGAACGCCTCTCAACCTCGACCATTATATAAGATCAGCCTTTAAGTTCACTTGTTCTTTATTGTGCTTTTTATGTATCTATTTTATCTGGTGACTACAACAATCTAGTCAAAATTAATTTAGTTGTCTCGGAAGGCTCGACATACCATAGTATCAACAGTTTTTGCTAATTCTTCATGCTTGAAACTATTGATCTAGATAGTAAAAAATTCCTTGAAACCTTTTACAAAGAAACATAATGGTGTTGCATTCAACCTATCTAAAGAACAATCTGGCTGATTAATGTATGATCACGTTAATTGCTTAATGGTCAGATTAATATCGTCAGTGTCTATAGGCATTGTACCACATAACGGTGAGCTCTCGGTACACAACCGATTTATTTCAAGATAAAATCGAGCATGAACATTTCAGTTATTTACCTGCAATCTGATTAAAACAGAGAGCCTCAACACACTAGTGATAAGCATTAATCAGATACGAAACTGGAACTGAGGGACTGGATATAACACGAACAAGTACCACAGTATGCTTGAATATACCACGATATGTACCACATAATACCTCACTTTTCTCAAAGGCCAACAATTTAACGTCGTGTAACAGGTGCTTGAGAATTTAATTTTAATTTACGGATCTCAAATAGCCGTTGAAAAATAGTTTATCTTTTCTAAAACAAAACAAATTGATTCGTATTATCTTAATTCTATTATTAAAAATTACCAATAAAATGAAAGTAAAATTATCTCGTGCCTAAAACAAATTGCAACTCCTCATCCAAGATAACAAAACAATTAAAAGTCCATTACTGTATTATATATGAATTTGATATGAGTATGCTCACTGCATGCACAAGTTTTCATGTATAAACAGTAACTAAAGTCGGATGATTTAGATTACACTATCGCTGATGCATTTTACTTTGTCACGAATACATTTAGAAAATTGTGATTTTATTGTAAAACTTAATTGTAAAAAATAGGAAGTGTTGACACCGAGGCCTAACATTTGGTTGCAACTCTATTGATGTAATTGGCAGGGAAACCTTGAGTGGGATGCCAACACACAGGACACGATATTTATCATAGAGGGTCGTACACATAAAACACGCTGACTCAAAAAAAAAAAAACAACATTTGGTGAAGTTGAGAAATTACGTGAAGTTTAAACTGGAAACAACTGCTCTCCCAAGAATCTTAGGATGGTTATCAAAAGCATGGTTCTTGTATTCAATCGGAACTGTTTCGGCAAGTTGGATTTGTCCCAGACATCGTTTATAACACATAAGGCCACTATGCTAGGATATTTGACAAGTGTCAAACACGTGACTTAAGGTTTAAGGTTTGGTTAAATTCGAAATATTTGCCTGACGAAAACAACTTTTTATTTTGTAAGAAACAAAATACTAATATTCTCTTTAATTATTTTGTCATCAAACATCACATCACACTTTTGATAACATTAAAATATAATCATGATTACACAAGAATTTCCGTTTATCATTTATTGACGGAAACTACCGGAGTACCGATACAACCAAAATTTACCATTTACCTATCAACATAAATAAACAGATACTCGTGTTACCTCAGACTTCTAGGAATGTTAGATGTTTCGTAAACTAAGGTTACCGAAAGTGGTTTAGCTTTAACAAGACTAAATGTGTTAATGATGATGACTGTAACCACTGATCATGTCATCACACGTGCGTCATGTGTAAAATCCCGAACAGCAAAGCACATACATGTACGTTACCTAGTATGCACTAGACACACGAAAGCCAATGAAAAACGAAACAAGGAATAGCTTTTAGAATGAAGGTGTATAATCCGTGAATATGGCTTACTGCATCTTGCAACAGATGTTGAATAAGATTAATTAATCAGTGTTTATAATTGATGTCTACTTTTTCAATGTGGGCATTATTGCAGGAATGGACGTCTGCTGCACGTGAATAGAATAATAAGTAGCTACGTAGGTAATAATTGCGTTTTCATTAAATGTTGTTAAAGGCACAAACACCCATAATGCATTGCAGCTTGTACACATTTAACTAGTAACAATTTTCTTATTTTCAGATACATTACATTCTTGTGACGTGTAGAAGTTGATAATGGAATGTTTTAAAATTTATGGCTTGAAACTTATTGCTGACAGGGATATCAAACTTAAATTATTGATGTTCATTAAAGTAATGGATACACTATTAAAGTTGAATAATCATCTTTCAGTTCATTTTGTAAAAAAACATTATTTGGAATACACTTGCTAATTCAGGTTCATATGAAGATAAAGTACAGCGTTTTACAATTAAATTATATCATTTACAGTGATTTCAAATTTTCTTGGTCTCGTATTTTGTTAATTGTTTCATGTATCTTTATTATTTAAATGTTTGAAGGTTATTTAAAACAATTTTTAGCTGATAATGTCTTAATAACGCGTTGCTCCTGGTTGTTCTTTTCGTCGCAATTTAAGTCATCAAATGACTGAAGTTTGTGATTCATTTTAATAATTCTTTTAAATACTGTGTGTGTAGTGCGACAGTTTATAGTGATGACTAGCACTGGGGCATCGCAGCAGACACCCGATCAAATTATCCGGACATCAAGCTAACCAGACATTCTAATATAAGAATTACTTTTCTGTAAGAGATTGAAAAGATTAAATAAGTTCTCTGAATAGTTTTAAAATCAATACATTATATACCATGTGCATTACTAATGACCTTTTAATTTCTTTGTTTTTAATTTTTTCATAGGTAGGTAGGTAGGTACGTATGTATTTATGTACGAATATACACTATTATATTTACATGAGGAAAAATATATGCGGAAATTAACCCTTAAACTTTGCACAATATTTCGACCACACATTTTATGTATTGCGCATAATACAAATTGGTTCCCTCCTTAATATAAGTAAACATGTCAAAATCTTAACAGTTCTGAATATAATTTGAGCTAGACAGTCTAATTAGACTATAATGACTGATGCTTGATTTAAGATATCTTGAATTACCAGTCACTTATCAACTCTCTTCCAAATTTCAGATAATAAATATAATTCAGACCAAGATAGTTTCAGTTGTTTCTTTTAAAGCGATTAGTAAGCATATAAAAATATATTTATGTTTCTAATGAAATAGTTTGCTTTATTTTATTCTAAGGCTAAAGGAGTAAGATATATTTAGAGACTGAATTTTAGATCTACTTTAACTGCATTTATTTTTGTCGTCTTCTATTATGCTTAGTTTTCAAAGGAAGTAGGAAAAATGCATGAGTTTTAGCAAAAATCGGCACATATCTAAACTACAGATTTAAAGTGATCCCGAAATTAACAAAATCAAAGGTATATTTATAGACAATTTTTGCACATATTTATATGACGACCCAATGCGAAATCAAGCCAATAGCAGCTTAAAAAATTCTAAGCACTGCGTACAGGTTTAAACATTTCCATCCTGTTTGACTAAACATGCTTCATTATACTATAAACACGTCAAATTGCATAAGAACCTTCTCTTATCTCTGAATACCAAAGATATAGATAATCAGCACCTTACATCCCCTTTTCTCACCCTCACCCTTTTCCTTTTCGACCACACATTGTGCTGACGAGAACTTTGATAAAGAGGAAGCCATATCGGGTCATGAAGTCATGATTCTGGAGCAGCTGCTATCTATCAGTGAAGGAAGATATGCCAAAAGTCAACGTAGGACGCACAGCAAGGTGGTAAGATTATTTTAGGCGCAAATTGCGCTGCGATAACGACATATATAGGGGTAAGCATCATTAATATAGATATTCAATTAATAATTTAATTATCAAATTCATAACATCCGAGGATAATTATGTTTTATTTTCTTCGACATACATTATGCTTCTGTAAGGGTTTATGAATTCTTCGATAATGCGTTGTAAAGATTTATGGGCTGTATATGTGTGGAACCTGTTGTGATCTAAGCACACAGCTGACAAAATGTCTGCTTCAATGTGCTGTCAAAATCAACCTGAATTAGTCCAAAGTACTTTTAACTTCAGTATTTATTAAATCGGGAAACGAATTTACCAGAGTAGACAGTACCAGCCTCTCAAAGCGCAAAACATGAATTACGAAGATATTTTAGAAAAGTACAAGTTATGTTTATGTTATTTATCTCTAAAGTCCAGGAAGTGAAATTGACCAAGCAGAGCTAGCAGTCTTTATATAGGTGCAAATATGACTTAAGGCCAAGCTGAATGCTATTTATACTATATACTATATATACTATACCAATGATTCATTCACCAAAATAACGGAAATCAAAAGTTCGTTTAACCATACCTATATTTGGCAAAATCGCAGAGGAAGACCTGATTAATTAGTTTAGCTTAGACCGAACGCAAATAAAATATTCCTTACTTAAATCGACGCGTGAATAAACGCCAAAATCGAAAAGGCATTGCAACGCTTCCAGATGAACATTCTATTCTGCGAGTCATTGTTCTCATTTTCAGGAATATTTGACGCAAAGGAATGTATCCCGGTACCTGTCAAAACCTTGAAAACTAATTATATAATTAATGAAGATTGACCGTTTCCAGCAACTAGACTATATAACTTCTAAATGTTCACAGCAACGTCAGTATGACTGCATCAATTGGTCTAGATCAGCTTCAAAGATGGAATCATCGTATTGCAATTACTGTTAAATTACTGTCAACCTGTAAATAATTGTATCCACTACATGACATCAGGTTTATTCTTTCATATATCCCCGAGTCTGCAAGCTAGATATGCATATCTGCATTAATATTCATAGTGGTTGCCTAATCTATATTTACTTCCCCAATTATTTAGAGAGTTGTCTACCAACCAACAAACCTAATTAATTCTATCTAGCTCTTCCGGTTATAAGTACCTAATCTTACTTAACTGCAGTACTACCACATAACATGCCCCTAAATGTACAAACGAGACTGAATCAATTATTGCATGTAGTTACTTGCACTTCTGTCTATCTATCTATCCATTCATTAGTATATAATTAAACAGTTCGAAAGTATGTTGATGCATGTGTCTCTGTGGTATTTTCATCCATTAAGCGTTTTCCGTCCTTCCAATTAATTAAATTACTTACCTTTGTGTTCAGCGTTCCTTTTTTGATCACTGATTAAATAAGTCGACTTACTCTCATAGATGACTCAAAAGCTTGTCGAAGGTACACAGTGCGATAGAACAAAGATAAACGCATCTTTTTATTTTATGAAATATTTATACTATTCTCCGCCTCGCAGGAAGCCGCACATTTATCGCCCATTCTCTTAACGAAGGATTAGATGGTATGATATACAAAATCCCACTGGGCATCTTGTGAATCCTATGGGTGAAGTATTCCATTTTAATCATACATTTTAGGCGTATGAGTGGCTTATTACTTAAAGAAGTCAAATAATATAAGCGTGCACGTCCTATCTTTTTTCACAAAAGCGGATAACCTGACACGAGATGATTAGAGTAAGCTTTTACTGGAATACATAAAAGGTTTCTCGGCTTTTCAATATCAAGTGTGTATTACTGTGCTAAGGCATCATAGTCTTGTAAAATTCTTGTTCGACAAAAATGTTTAGCAACGGCGAATCTTTACGATAAGATGTTTAACTTTTTATACAACCTTGGAATTTTAACGTGAATTCAGCGATACAATTGCTGATAAATACTTTTTTCAGTAAACATACGTTTTATTTGAAAAAGGACCTAATTAATAAATTAAATAAATTACCCTTTTATTATAGCAATTTACCACATACGTTCCGAAAGCCAATAACGCTTTATGATGCAAGGTATCTCAATAGCACAGTGCAAAGCTCCGATATTGCACCTGTAGTGTACCTAGTATGACCATTAAGTAAGTCCATGGTCTTCTTTCGTGTTCTTTAAACTGGGTTGACTGATAAATAAGACATTTAGTCTGAAGGAGTCTGGCTATACTTGTATGACTTATGTTTAAACCAAAAAGCTGTTGCATTCCAATCCAGTAGATAAATTGTTTACTATGGGCTATTTATATGTGTACCCTGTATATTATTTGTGTTAACACAGAAAATAGCTGGACATCACCCATACCTTTACAAACAATTAGTTTTATTCATACATATATAACCACTTACTTACCTACTACATACCGGTACGTACATATTTATACATTGTCCTAAAACTTGACATGTATTTTTCCAATTACCTGATATCGTCTTTCTATCGGCAAACATAATTCAATATTTATCCTCTTGTTTTCTAACAAACCTTTCTCCTTTCGGATATGATTATAACATCTCATCTTACATATTATTATCTGTCTATCTATCTATCTATCTATCTATCTATCTATCTATCTATCTATCTATCTATCTATCTGTCTGTCTGTCTGTCTGTCTGTCTGTCTGTCTGTCTGTCTGTCTGTCTGTCTGTCTGTCTGTCCGTCCGTCCGTCCGTCCATCCGTCCATCAGACGTTTCAAAACTATCTTTCAAAAATCCCAGTTATTAAATAAGCAGACAGTTTATTAAAGAGAAATTGATGAGACATATCTTATAAAAGCATCCTCTGTGCTCTCTTAAAACAAATCATATGGCACAGCAGGGCTAATATCTTTATCCTTCAAAACAACTCTTTCAGGTCTAAACTCATAGGAGGAGAGCCCGTCATTTGCCTATTTTGCTCTGAACGAAATAGTGATGCATGACATATAGAAAATCTCGTTTGGCACAATTTTATTCTTAATGAGGCAACACACCAAAATTAAGAAATTGTTTTTTTTTTGTTTTTTTTTTGGGGGGGGGGGCACCAGACAGATGCCTCCTCCCCCTATTGAAAAAACTAAAAAAAAGTGTTTTTATGTATGAGTGTGTTCCCCCTGATGTGTAGCTTTTGTGTTTTTTTTAGGAAATTCCATTTTGTTTGCACATACCCGTCTCGATCTCTTTGTGACCTTTATTTATTTATCGTTCATTCCCTATTCCGTGCCTTTAAAAGATTTTAACTTCCCTTTAAGCGGGCTTTCTGTGTAAATTCATACGAATCTCCACAGAGTATTAATGATTGTTACTGACCAGTGACTTTGTATGATAGCATGCTTATGTGGGGGTATGGTTTAAAATAAAGAAGTGAACTATCAAATGCGTGAGTTGTGTTGATTGTGCTTAGTTCTCTAGGTGAGTTTGTTTCCCAGCTCTTCCATGGACCTGCTCACTTCGCGTAGCGCCATGTGATTTAGCCCCGTGTTTTCATTGCTAGTACTTTCTCCTCCTGAGGTCCCTGTCCCTCCCTTCTATCTAATTTTATCCCCTATTTTAAAGACTGGTCCGCATGCTATCACATTCCTAACTATGAACTTGGTTATTTCGTGTAAAACATCTTTAGAAAAGATTCTGTCTAGATATAATAAATTAACTTCATTGTATGTTTGTTTTTTGTTAATAATAGAGATGATATCGTTTCTCTCTTGTAGGATAAATTTGCATTGAGTGATGATATGTTTTATTTTTAGAAGGTGTAGTTTTTGCAGTGGACATTTAGGCGACAGTACGATCATATGCCGTCTTACTGCTGTTTCTCCTGTCATCCACGCATCGTGCATGTATTTGAACAGGATACTTTTCATTTTAGGGATCCTAGTTTGACTCAGTTTCCCCATGCCCTATCCCAGTTAATGTTTATGTGTTTTTGTTCTACATTATTTTTCCTTATTTATTGTGTGTTCCGTTAGCCATTTGTATGTAGATTTTGTGTCAATTTCCCATAGTTCCTTAACGTCCCTATATTTATAAAGTAAATCTTTTATCGATCTTAATTTTATTTACTTAGTATTTCGATTGCTATTACGTATAATAGCATAAATAGTGGAATACTTACCTTTACCTGTAAGTAAAATATTAAATATTTACTCCCTTTCTCGCATACAAATATATTTGCTCATAAAAGGATTATAATGGATTCGTAATGGAGACGCCTCCCAGGTTTCATGTCCTAAAAATAGCAAGTTTTATCAACCAATCGGACGTAATCGAGCCTGCTATAAATCTCGTTTGACAAAACGTTAGTTTTACGATATTTCTAAGATAAGATACATTTCTAATTATACAACGTCTAAACTTTATTGACCATGCAGCTGTTCATTTATTGATAAATAAATGATCAGGTAACTCAAGGTTTCAAGAATACTACTACTTAAAATAATAATAATAATAATAATAATAATAATAATAATAATAATAATAATAATAATAATTGAGATATTATTTTCTATGATGTTATACAGTTCGAAAGCGATATGTGTTTATGTATTTTAAGGCTATTGATAGCAAAGCAATTAAGCTTGCGTCTCGCACTTGAATGATAGCTGCTACCATTCATATCCAGGTGTATGTTGTCTCATCTGCTATATCGAAAAGTTGACTTGCTCATAAATAAATAACCCGTTATGGGTGTTCGCTTTGAAAAGTCAAGACTTTTGGGGCAGCTCGAGAAAGACGAGATCTTACCAAATGAAGTTATCGTTAAGACGTCACTTTTAAGTCTATCGTATCGCTCAGGCCACAGTTTCATTAAAATCTCATATATTGCTCAGATTTGATTTATTTTTGGTGTATCTTTCTTTTCGCTTTGAACCTTACACTTTTTCACATAATATTCTGAAGACGGTCCAGGACTAAAGTTCAGTGATAAGATCTTTACATTTCCTTAAAATAATATATCCTTATTTCTGGATACATTTGGAGAATTATCTCTAATTGGAGAAATTCATCAACTTATGCTTGCAATAAATACATATTTCCATGTGCTAAATGTTAAAACAAAGTAGTGATTTTGTATTCATTTTACTATTCATTTTTAAGGTAAAATATTGCTATTGTCTGAAATATCGTAAAAAAGGTAGTCTGCAATGTTAACTGGAGGAGAAAAATTTACATTTTGGTGAAATCGGGTGTGGACCCGGGGAAACATTGTACATCAAATAGTTTAACTCAGACTTCTGTTTCTTACTGAATAATGAAAAGTTAAAACCCGCTTCCATAATTTTAATTATCGCAGTAACAAACAGTAAAAAACCCAGATATGCAATTATGTAGTCAATGAAACATAAAGCGGCCAAGCAGACAATTTTTTGTATACATACATACATACATACATACATACATACATACATACATACATACATACATACATACATACATACATACATACATACATACATACATACATATGAAATAAGACAGGAATCTTCATAAATACTTATTCATCTATTATTTTAATAAAAATTCATTAAAGACTTTTTCCCCTACCAGGATTGCATGATTCCTTAGGTATTTAAAAATTTAAAAATTTAAAAACAGCCAAAAGCTCCAAAATTTTACAAACGATCATCTATAAGTAAAAAATGGTCAACTTTTAACAAAGTAATATGATATTACAAACCACAGGTATTCGCCTCCAGTGGATAACCTGTTACCTTGACGATTTTACGCCTATTACCAACATGATTCCATAACACATAAAGGTAGACCTGAGACCACCTTATCACTAAACTCTAAATTATTAAATATCATGATTTATGTAATATCTGAAAATTTCTACCCTATGCGATCAACGGATATCAAGATATTTATTTTAAATCTATATGTCATGAATATTCTCCGTAAATCAAGTACAACTTCGGCAGTTTCCGTGATCTCAGGCCTTGAGACGTCACAAGAGGAACCCGACATTGCAAGGAACCATTGTTGTACGTCTCTTCATTAAAGCCAATGATTTTGTCGTATGTTTTAGAAATTTCTAACATATTTTTCCTCTGTTAAAGTTATTAACAGAATATGTATTGTAATTGGAGATTTTCACCAATTGTATTAATTGATATGGTTATTAAAAAATAATTCATATTGTTGTTTGTTGTGAGAAGGAGAGAGGCAGACCTATTTAGTTGTCAAATAATGACTTTCTCATAATTTCGCTCCGCCATTCTACTTTCATCGGTCATATTAGTTTTCTTTGGTTATTGAGTTGATATTTTTCCTTTGAAGCTGCAGCGGTGGATATATAACCGCAACTGCAATAAACTTCATTAATAAAGAAGAAAGATCTGTCGTGTGTATTCCTCGTCTTGTTCGAGGAGACTAACCTATGCTACTGCGAAATAGTACTTGTATCCTTGCCATTTTAATGTCAGTGTTTCATAACATTCCTTCAATACAGACAATGCAATTTGTTGTGTATGATATATACCACCCACAAAAATCAGCTTTCGAACCAAGTTACAGCGAGCACAATGTTTACAATATGTGTTCGTTCTTAAACAATACCAATTAAAACCTGCATAGACGCAGATCTGACGGCGCATTATGTTACTGCATATCTGTTTCAAATGCAGTTTGCTAGGCGAAATCAGTGCAAACGACGATATATGTTCTGATCTGTCGGCGCATTTAGCAAGAGCAAGTAACGGTCTGTATTTGTGCAATTTGACTCGACTTTGTAAGTTTGTATATACGGTATATAATCTCTTATCTGCGTACGCACGTTCGCCTTTAATGTTCTTCAGTTCATATTGTTCCTGGTAATAGCAGATCTTTAAAAAAATCATATTTCCATAATCAAAATAGTTCACCATCAAAATCGGATAGTGTGTTGAACAAATAATATTTATTTTTCCTAAAAGTTGACATCAACTGCTACCTCATAGATAAGCCAATATCCGATATGATATGTTTCTAACGTTTGTTTATCTGGACTTGGATCATACATTCAGAAGTATGAGGCGTAGTAGTTGACGAAAGCTGGTACAATGAGAAAGTTGCAGTTTAAAGTTCAATGTTGAATGTCGAGAAATCCAATATCACGTGTTGGATTATAGAATTTATGTTGAAAGTTCATTTCATATGTTGAGTGTTTATATTTCATCTGCTGAATTACACAGCGCTCGTTGAAAATTCGATGCCCAATATCGAGTTTTTAGATTGTATCTTCTGAAATACAAGATGGTAATGTTTTATTTCAAGAGTTTATATTTAACATGTTGAATCACATTGATTGTGCTAAAAGTTCCATCTTGTATGTTGTGTTATTCGACTATATCGATTGAATTACACAACGGTGGTTGGACATTAGATTGTGCTTTGTCAGAACTGCTGTTTTTATAAGCTGAAATGATGGGTTGGTGTTCAAAGCAACATTACACAATGTCCACTTTAACAATTGAAAATCAATCGCTCCGGTGGCCTATTGGTTACAGCGTTCGCCGCAGAAGCGAGAGGTCATGGGTTCGATCCCCGGTCGAGTAATACCAAAGACTCAGAAAAACGATACTAACAGCTGCTTCGCTTGACGCTCAGCATTAAGAGGTTAGTGTTAGGACTGGTCGGCCTGGTTTCAGGATAATGTGACTGGGTGGGACATCATGGTACATGCATACGGCACGATGCCCCAGTGCTAGACATCACTATAAACTGCCTCATTGCAGACATCGTAGCGATATGACTGAAAAATGGTTAAAGCTACGTTAAAAGTCTTAATCACACACACACACACACACACACACACACACACACCATTGAAAATTACCATTCACAGATCGAGAATTTCTATGAATTTCTTCGCTAGAGGTCGCTCTCGTGAACGGACCGTGCTATTTGTAAACAAGGAAGCATTTTATTTTGCTTTGTCAGAATTGCTATTTTTATAAGCTTAAATGATGGGTTGGTTTTCAAAGTAACATTTCACAATGTCCACTTTAACAATTAAAAATAATATCGAGTATTAAAATAAATCATCGTGTATTCAATTATGAGGCATTTACAGTTTGAAAATTACCATTCACAGATCGAGAATTACTATGATTTTCATTGCTAGAGGTCGCTCTCGTGAACGGACAGTGCTAATTTTACATAAGGATGCTGCTTCTCGTTGCTGTGAAATTCAACAGATTAATTCTAAATGCTCGTCATCTGAAATGAGCTGTGTAATTCAAAATTTACACATCGACATAAGGAAATATAACTTTAAACATCCACTTCATAAATCAATACATCAAGCTAAACTCTCGATCTAGAAAATGAATCTTTAAGGACATACAATGTAATACAAAAAGGTGATATTGGCTTTCTCGACATACGTCACTGAAGTTTCGACTGCAACATTCTCACTGGACCAGCTTTTGTCTGCTACAGTGCCTCATACAAAACGCATATCATCTAACTACTGAAACCTATGCATCTTCTACTCCACTCTGATAGCTTAAAACACGCTGTGGTGCTTCACATCCTTTGAATCAAATATATACCGGCTTAATTATAAATACACAGAGGTCGAGTGTAGTATATAGTTTGTGTTCTTGAGTCAAAAAAAAAGGAAACCCTTTAAGGTAATGTACTCCATTCTAACTTATTCGTTTATTGACTACTTATATATATATATATATATATATATATATATATATATATATATATATATATATATATATATATATATATATATATCCCCCAAAAAATAATACGAACTTGGAAGGTTTAGTCTACTCACATTCTAAAAATTGTGTTACAGTGTCCTGTTTAAATGTTTTAGTGACTACTGCATTATTTATATGGGGCATATATGTTTAGTGAAAAATCACTGATATTTCGATTTTGTGAATTGATGAATTCCATCATATGGTAACGTCTCGCTTTGGAATGGAATAACTAGTAATTCAGTTTAATTTTTTGTCTCTTAATTCGCGATTTTGACTACTATATGTCAGATCTAGATCAACGGGTATAACACTTTGATTATTCATGCTCAGCTCTTCTGCAATCCCGATAGTTGAAAGATTGGTTGGCTAGGTATGGAAAAGATCTAAATTATAGCGTAATACCAAGCTAGGTAAGGGCAACGAGGCAACTGCCTAGGGCCCTGAATTTAGGACATCAACTCCGCAATGCAATTTTTTGCTAAAGGCCCCTTTCATTGCTTTTTGCCTTGGACCTCGCACATCCTAAGGCCGGGCTTGTACCATATCATATCTGATGGATTCTAGACATTACAGATGTAGTTGTCAAGTCACAGTTTACGTCAACGCATGAATGCTTAAACCTTCTAGGTTCCTTCCATTTTTGCATTTTTCCTTCCATTTAATCGAGAATGTATGGAAGTTTATCTGTTTAGGCAAGGCGATGGATGTCGTAATTCGCAGAGAAGGTGGTTCGATATCGCAGTGGTTGACAAAATTATCTACACTTTATGAAAATATTCTGGCAAAACAAAAAAAAATATGACTGAATTTATTTTAGAGTTTTAGAGTTTATAGACATTTTCAAATGGTTATGGTAAGAACTGATCACACTTTAAACCTTTAAACCCTCAGTTATCAATGCATCACATTCATCTAGCCGAAAAATTCGTTTTGTCATAAAGTGTGATGCTTCCAAATAAATGTATGTCCCTGTCTAGACAAAGAAACCACACAAAAAATTAATTTCCTGCAGTTGGGTTTCTGGCTGGCATTGAATAAGATTCGAATTAATATATAAAACAACTTGGAAACAATTAAACGACCCGATCATTAGAAATGATTTATGGCAGATGAAACAATGAATAAATGAGATAAGAGCTCCTGTAGACGGAGCCATCTTCTACTTAATACTTCCGTCTTGTTGTCAATTATCTGCCAATTATCTATCGTAATGAGAGTGGCAAATGTTTAGACCGATAAAGCATTGGATGGTACGATATCTGCACGATAGTATTTAACTTGATAATCATTCAAATAGGACATAACTGTTGTCTGATAATAAACTAGGAAATAATACCTGTCATGACTATAATATTTTGCCTTCAGGCTGTGACAATGACTGATCCTACAATAAAACAAAAAGTCGATTTTTCATTTGTCTGAAAATTCAAGAGCTATTAATTGGAAAAGATACATCGTATAATGTAGTATATTATGCATCGACCATAACTAATTTGTGATGCGATTCTCATAAGCTCTAAAACTGAACGTCGGCTTAATAAAAAATGTGTTTACTTTAAAATGAACCTAACAGAACACTAAATATTACTTAGATACACTGAGCTTGCTTTGTATTGCCAAATTTCCGCATGAATGCAAAGATGAATTAGCAGAGCTTAAAACCAGGGCAATATGATACATTGGGCATCGTTCGATTGTTTGGAGTATTGTATTTGACAGTGAAGTAAGTAAATGTAATTGTCCTCAAAATGTTTTAATAAAATGTACGGTTACCTCTCTTTGAACAGTTTGTGGTGCATACTATATTGCGTGCAACTAAACCTGCCACTGACGAAAGAGACATGGAAAGTTAATTTCTCATGGTGTTGTAAAATAACTTCCATTCGAGTCTGATGTCTTTGTTTTCCTCGAATGCATGTTTGGGTATGTTACTAAACGCTTATTGAACTTTGGGATAGGTACAAGGAATCAAAACGAAAAAAAGCTTCAGATATCACTGAACGAAGAATGTTTTAAAGTACATGCAAACTGAGCTAAATAGGTAGTTGAACTAAACCTGTATAAATCGTTGCTTCCCATCTGTAACATGATTTTGCTTTTGATTTCCAAATATACTTATTTGTCTTAGGTGTAATCAGTCAAATTTATAATGGTTGTTTGTGGTATTATGAATTTGATTGCATATATTTCCAAAAGGCACACACACAATGTACAGCTACTAAATTAATTTTCGACCATATGTGTCTGTATTGTGTGTTTATAATATGGAATGTTTACGTAACTTTAACAATATTTCAACCATTTTGCTACAATGTCTGCAGTGTGGCAGGTTATAGTGACGTCTAGCACTGGGTATCATGATAAAATGCCGACCAGTCCTAACACTAACCTCTTAATGCTGAGCGCCTCGCTCGGCACATGTTAGTACCATTCGTATATATTTGGAATGACTCTGCCGGGGTTCGAATCAACGACGTGATCCAGATGGTGTGAATTCATAAATAACATTTGATTGGTGTCACTTCAATGACTGCATCGGACCTCGTCCAGGGCCTTTAACAGGATAGGATAACTAGGACGACATTCCGGGGGTCAGGGATGGTCAGGAAGTCCACCGCCGTCACAGGGGCCTACTCAAGAAGTTATCATAGGCTTCACACACCTTGTTTGCGGCCTTGGCTTCGTCTTTGTTTTAAAAATAAAAGCAATGAACTTCAAACATTGCAAAAGGCTGGTCATTCGTTTCAAGCAGATGATCTTTTATTTCGAGCTTATCGTCTTTATAACAAACAATATAGGTACATCGAATCTTAACCAGCGTGTACATATCCTTCTAAAACTTTGCCCTCTGCATATAACGTGAACACTACCAATTGGATATTACGTATAGTAATGGCTCATAGAAACGGTTCATTTATAGAAAATCATAGCATTGACTATACCATTAACATATTTTATATGATTTATATCATCAGTCGACAATGAGAAGCTGTTAACCTTTCCAAGTGCGGTAACACTGCAACTGATGCAGTAAATGAGAAATAGTTAATGTTTCTACCCTCCCTCTTCACATTCCGTTGAGTGCGGTCATAATCAGGACGTTTCAATGCTACGTTTGTGCTTAATGTATAATTACTGACTGCTCATTTGACTTTTCTACGTTTACATTCATATGTTAGTCATTAGTTCAAAGTTTTTCTTCTACAATATCATTCACAACCATACTGCCCTTTTCGCATGATGCATTTTGTCATATCATATTATTTAATTCCATTTATACGTAAACCATACTTAAGTTTTGTACGATATATCCACACGAACGAAAAGTTGCTTACTCCAGTTATTCAACAGAAAACATTCCAAGCCTTCTTCAAGACATATCGAGACCTATGATTGATAAAATCAGGATCAGTTCATTGGAAGAATATCGGTAGAAATTATGTGAAGACCATTTCAAGTGAATGCTATTGGTAGAAAGTAAAATGAGGATAGGTTAAAGATAATACTTTTGGTAGAAGGTAAATTGAGGATCAGTTCAAGTGAATACTATGGAAAGAAAGAAAACTGAGGATCATTTCCAGGGAATGCTATGGGTAGAAAGTAAATTGAGGATCAGTTCAGGGAAATGCTATGGGTAGAAAGTAAATTGAGGATCAGTTCATGAGATTACTATTGATAAAAAATAAATTGAGGATCTTTTCGAGGTACAGTATTTGTATGTGATATAAATAAATATATGAATAGTATGTGCGCTGAATGAATGATATTCCACTGGCTGTAGACGTTTTCCATTAAAAGAAACTCGGCAATATATCATGATTTTAGGTTAATCAGACCAACGTACGTTTTAAACTCATCATTAGTAAATGGTGTGATGTAATCTTTTTGTATCATAACGTCACCCGTTTCATGTGGCCCTTTCAACATACATAATAAAGCTATCTAGAAGTTTAAAATGTTTGGTTTCACATAACCTCTACATGGTTCCTATGTTTTACAATAAATCTTGCCTTGCGGGAAGAACGAAAATCGTGATAAGAGAAATCAGCAGGAATATGAAACGTTAATACATTTTTAGACCGTATTTACTGTAGCAGATGGCACCGCCTCCATTTCATGCATGAAAGTATCTCACACTAGTCACAGTGATCGAAGAGAGATTGATTTATGATGTATTGTTAGGAACCGTTTAATATGTTTTACATACGCTGGATTTAATTAAGTTATTTTAATCTTTCTCTTTTTTTTTTTGACCGAACAGCAATTGTGTGCTATCAATGCGCGCGGTTGAATCATTTGTCCCACATTGATGACATTTATTTTAACCATCTGTTAGATTCTAATAGATCTATTTATACTAATTAAAAGTTGCCAATTTAAGATTCGTAATTGAAAGTACCTGAAACACATCTGATTCAATCCTACGTGACTTCATCGAGAGAACTGATTCGGTTTTGTTCCTGTTAAACACAGACATTGCCTTTGGCTGAGTAACGCTATTAATGGCACCGTACTGATTGTCAGATACCAGTTGCAATGACACTGTGATGAATCGGGTACACGTTAAGAGCGGCATATAATGGACAACATGGAACCTGCATAATCATGAGACAGTTCAAAATCCGTCGGGCATGACAAATCTTGTATAAAATGTCAAGTAATGATATGACACCTACCATTAATGATTCATGTGCAGGGAATATCTGTCACGTGTCAAGTTCTGAGTGTTTCTAAAGAGGTATGCGTACAGGGAGCGTTTATTAAAAAGCCAGATCATGTATGCTAAAGCTGTATACAATTAAAGTTGCATGGCTACAAAGGACACACAGACGGATGGTTTATAGTTTATGATACGCATAAATAGAAATAGGAAACACTATAATGGTAGTAAACGAAAGGAAAGCCATACATGTATTCCAGGAAAGGAGGGAACTGACAATGGTTTTGGTAGCATCTGCATAAGGAATCTGAGACTGATGTCATTGACTGGTTTATTTGCCTGGTACATGCATACATACATACATGCATGCATACATACATACATACATACATACATACATACATACATACATACATACATACATACATACATACATACATACATACATACATACATACATACATACATACATACATACATACATTGTCAATAAGTAAGTGCACGTGAGCTTCACCGTTTTCTAACATTCTGTGTTCAAATGTAATTTTGTGTTAGTGACCATCGCACACCTCCCCTGTCTTCGTCCGTTTGTTTGTATGTACGGGTGTCGGGTTGTAAAATTAAGCAATTGCATGATATTAGATGTTCAAGTATTTGTCTCTAAGTTCGTTTGGCTATCCATATTAAAATTACTATGATGGCTAGTCGAGGCACCTAATGTTAACGCTCTTTGTAAAAAAAAAAGTTGACCGTATCCAATTTAGCATATTTAATACTGTGATTGGATTAAGGTGTATGTGTATAAAAACAAAACAGATTCTATTACAATCCTTTTTATTACAATCATTTTTATTAATCATGTGTGAATATATGAAAAGGAAACGGTAATCCTCACTTTGTGTATGTGTGGATAATTGCTTGTCTTCCCCTCTCAATTACTTGGATATGTGTGAAGGTTGGACTGTGACACAGTATGCTGTGTTAGTGACCATTATTTATATATACCTTACCTCATAGTTGTGTTTATTGTTTGTAATGGTAGATCAAAGGTGTTAAATATATTCCAAGATAAAACGTATTCGTATAGTAGTGTTATATTACACAGCAACACAACCAACATAGGACTATATTAACACAAAAGATCGACATTTACCTTACGTGTCACGCTCAGTGCAGGAGGACGTGGGTTTCGTCCCGTCCAAGTCAAAGCAAAGATTTTAAGCATTGTGCTTGCAACTGCCTCGTTTGGCGCTCAGCTTTAAGAGGTTAGTGTTAGGACTGGTCGGCCTGGTGTCAGGATAATCTCACTGGGTGAGACATCATGATACATGTCTGAGGCATGATAATCAGTTCTAAATACCACCATAAACTGACATCCTGCAGTCATCGTAGCGATATAACTGAACAGCTGTTAAAGTTACGTTAAAACAGACACTCGCAAAAGCACATGTATATGTATATATATATATATATATATATATATATATATATATATATATATATATATATATATATATATATATATATATACATATATATATATATATACATATATATATATATATATATATATATATATATATATATATATATATATATATATATATATATATATATATATATATATATATATATATATATATATATATATATATATATCGACCAGGCAGATAGAGACAACTGATTGATTTTCTATTTTCAAAGAAGCATTTAATGATGTCAGTGCACGAAATATTTCCGATATATAAGACTGGTCAAGGCTAGTGTAAACCTCAAATAACGCTGTCTGCTTTACGATATACAACTGATCCTGATATATAGTACAGACTTGTCTACTTACTCTTTTTCATAAGGATTACAGAGTCATAATACTTTCACTATATCAGTCTTGTTGTCAAGGTTGTTTGGTACAATTTCTTGTTGTCGCATATTGCTACTAAATCATATTAAGACCCTCTGCTTTTCGAGTGACAATAACATGCTAATAAATTGCAATTAAAACTAAAGTATAAATGAAGGACAAAATACATTATACAAACCTGAGCTATTTTATGATGATAATATTATATTATAAACCGAAACTTATTACTCAACGTGATCGCAAAAAAAAAAAACAAACTCATATATCAACAATGTCATTTAAAATGATCATTAAATTATCTTTGCTTATCACGTAGTAGGTATAGTTTTCTTAAAATATCACTTCATGTGAATCTGATTGATTCAAATAAGCCCCTGACATTATTGTGTAGTACCCTCTCTAGTGATTGGCTGGGAAATTGGAAGACATTTTAAACTCGCCTTTCGGAATTTTTTGTTTTGAATGAACATTTTTGGCAGCCATTTTTAAACTCGACTTGCGAACGGAAATGGAGGGAAAGGTATTTTGGCTGACTGAATATGGAAATGTTACTCCCACAGGTTTTTGTTATGTTATGTATAACAATATCATAATGCGAAAAATGGTGTAAATCTATTTTTTAAAAAACACACACAAGAACAACAATAAGTAAAACTAAAGTTATTTCTTATTTGATGGCTGGGTGGAGAAGGGGCGGTATATCTGTAAATATAATCCACCATATATACAATATTGGTTTAAATGTTAACTTACAGATCTAAATTTAGCGTGACGAAAATGAAGAATGGTATGGTTTCAGCTTTTATCTGGCCACCATTTGCAGTCTTCTCTGGTGGGACAAAACGCGATATGACCACATCTTACCGTTAGGTGGCTGCACTATGCATGTCCTATGGGTCAGATACTCCAATCAAACTTAGCAGGCATTAAACACTAGTTTTAATATAAACATTCTTATGTATATGCCAGACGCTGACAGGTGGTCAGTGGTATAATCCTGTGGGAACCATAGTTCCAACATTATCAGATGACGTATAGCTTTGACCACGTTGGTGAGCGCTCGATTTGTTTCGTAGAGAGAAAGCCGATTGTCCATCCCTTACCGATGAGTGGGTTTGTACATGGGTCAAGTAAAACAATCATTTCAGATGGCATTAACGCCAGTTTCAAGATTGCAGTCGCCCATTGTATATACGCGGCGCTGACATATGTTATATTTCACTAATCTTAATCATTTTCTTTATATAGACATTCATTCGTATATTTAAATACTCTTATCAGAGACTTCAACTTGCGCTGAAAATACGAAATACATATTCCAAGGTAGAGTACGTCTATACATATTACATCATTAGTATAGAACAGTTGCATAAAGACATTATTAATATCATTAAGCCATCCTACCTGTCCTGTAGCTCGGACGGATAATTTCACGTTAACTTAATATTAAATATTACATACATTTATTTCGTCCTTTTGGAGATTAAACAAACAATTCAAAATCAATGCTGAGTTAGAAATATACCTTGAAACAAAATATTAAATAATCACCTTTTCCGATTTCGCTTTGTGAAATTTGATCAAACAATTCTTACGGAAAATATTTCAGGTGACACCACTAAATGTGTATAGACTTACAGGATCATTCTGTCAAAATGTACCTTTAAATACTGTAACAAGTAAGCGCATGGCAACTTAAGAATATAAAATAATTAAAGAAAATAAATACTATTCAAAACGTATTGATGACATGAGATTAAAATCGATCCCTCATTCACTGCGAGTTTGTACATAGAACTAACATATGTGTAACAACATGAATGAAGTGAGTCCGATATGATTACAATGCTGAAGCATCACATTCATAAAATCAGAGCGAGAGATAGCGGCGCCATCGCCACCTGAAACATTAGAACTCTGGCGCAAATTGGAAGATTCCAAAAGCTGACACATGAGATGGAGCACTATACATGACACATTCTGGGACTCTGTTATGTAAGATGGAAAGCCCAGTTAGAACACCAAACTGAAGAAGATGGGCATATATTCTACTATAGGGGCAAGATGGACAAGTCCATAAATGGCTTAGAGTTCCTTGTAAAGAAAGCCATTAAGGAATCTGTGCTTAAATATCGCCCCATATCTAGCAGAATCATCTCCATTCTTCTGAAAGCATCTCCCTTTAACATCACAATTATCCAAGTCTATGCACCAGCTCCTGATCATGATGATGAAAACATAGAGGAGTTTTACATCCGAACTCCAGGGTATTATAAACATTGTAAGTAAAACGTAACCAACACCCTGCGTCATCATAAAGGTTCACGATGTTGGGCATTGCACGCACCAAATAGAACCCATCATAACCAGATCGACTACATACTGGTTCAAAACCGTTATCGATGTGGCATTAATAGAGCAAATACAAGAACGTTCCCAGGTGCTAATGTTGAAAGTGATCACGACCTCGTGATTATGAACTCCGAGTGAGGCTGAAGACAATTAACAAGCCAAAGAAAATCAGGCTCAAATTCAACATTGAACAACTAAAGGGTCCTAACATACGCAAGTCATTCCAAGCTACAAAATGAGGCAAATTTGCTCCACTCTTTGTGATAGATGCTGATGTTAAATTGATGACAGACACTTTCAACACAAAGAAGAGGTAAAGTCAGCAAAAGGAGCCATGAAGAATGAGAAGCAGCTGTAGTAGACAACATCCCAGCTGAACTTATCAAGAATGGTGGAGATTCAGTGATAGAGCTACTAACAAAAATCTGCAATAAAATCTGGCAGACAGGCGAATGGCCAACACAGTTAACCCAGTCATTGATTATAAAAATTTCCAAAAAATGACAATCTCCAGCTGTGCCAAAATTACAGAAATATCAGTTTGATCAGCCATACTAGTAAGATGGTACTGAAGATCATCTTGAACATTCTGAACCCACAAGCAGATGAAATAATTGCTGAAGAACAGGCAGGGTTCCGGAGAGAAAGAAGCACTACAGAACAAATATTCAATCTTAGTGTTCTGTGTGAAAAGTACTCGCAACATCGACAAAGCATCTATTGTGTGTCCATAGATTTCAAAAAGGCTTTTGACAGAGTGTGGCATGAGGATTTGTAGGCCACAATGAAGAAGTACAACATGGGTCAAACGTTGACCAATATCATCAAGCAGCTGTACGCCAAGGTCTACCAGCACATTAATTGCTGAATGGGACTTACTCAAGACAACAGTTAGTGTACGTCAATGGCGTCTCGTGTCACCCACGCATTTCAACATCTACTTGGAGCGCGTCATGAGTGAAACCTTGGAAAATCACTGTGGGACAGTCAACATTGGAGTGCGTAACATCACCAAACTACGTTTTGCAGACGACATTGATGGGCTGGCAGGCAGGGAAGACGAGCTCGACACCTTAGTGAAGAACCTGGATGAAACATAATCCAGATTTTACATGGAGATAAGCGCGGACAAGACAAAGACAAATAGTGGCAAACAAATCTCACCCAAGATTACAGTCAGAGGACAGAAACTGGAAACAGTCAGCCAGTTCACATATATTGGTTCCATAATCACTGAAGAGGGATCAAGAGCAAAAAGTTTGTCACGAGTAGCACAAACAACGGCAGATATGTTAAAGCTATGACCCATCTGGTGAGATAAGAATATCTGTCTGAAAACTAAAATCACACTATTGAGAGCACTCGTCATCTTAATCTCTTTGTATTCATGTGAAGCCTGGACTCTGACAGCAGAACTACAACGAAGAATTCAGGCACTTGAAATGAGATGCTACAGAACCATCCTTGGTATCTCGGACATGGACCACATCACAAATGAAGAAGTGCGTAACACCATCAGGCACAAAGTAGGTCAATATGAAGAATTACTCACCGCTGTCAAAACGAGAAAGCTGAAAGGGTATGGCCATGTCACTAGCGCCAACAGTCTATCCATAACAGTACTGCAGGGCAGCGTCCAGCGTAGCAGAAAGCGAGATAGACAGAGAAAATAGTGGACTGACAACACCACAGAATGGGCCAGGAAACGTTTTGCGGAGACACATGCATTGGCACATGATCGAGACAAGTGGATGGAACTGGTCAGATATTCAGTAGCACAGTGCCTCGACGATCACAATAAGTCACGAGATTGATGATGATGGTGACAGTCAGATTAAGCTCTGACAGACGAAATTCAAGTTTCTATATCTACCACCAATATCTTTATTTTCATCTATTATTTGACCATTTCTTCCAACATCCAACGCTGTTGGAATAGAAATCGTTTTATAAAAGGGGATGTTATGATTTTCGTCGTTTTAAACTTTCTGCTTTCCCTTCACAGCTCGTGCCAAATCTCTGTTTGCTATTACATCTCATGTCATTCCAATCATTGAGGAAACGGAACATCATGATAAAGTATTCACTTTTGTGCAGCATAATGCACAACAAGCGACAGCAATTCACATACAATAAAATGCGAGTGATAAAAGGATGTAACCATTAGGAGCTTTGCATAAACAATTAAATCAGTACAAATTCTTCGAAACGATGCAACGTTACACAAATATATGCATCAGTTGCTTATTCAGAGAGAGAGAGAGAGAGAGAGAGAGAGAGAGAGAGAGAGAGAGAGAGAGAGAGAGAGAGAGAATTTGTTGCCTTTCATAACGTAAAAAGGTCATAACTAGGAAGTACTTTTTGTATACTTTTTGCTTCTCAGATTTGTTAACTAAAGTGACATGTAGAAACATTATTAATCGAAACTATGAGAGTAAGTACTTGCGCAACAGTCTACTTCTTATCCTTATATAAGTATGCATCATTTTCCATACGTATTCAATGCTGAGATATAAACTTTAAGGTACTCATCAAACAAAATATGTAGTAAATTTAAACCCAAGAAAAGCTGAAGTCATGTCTTAAGCAAATTGAATAACCCATGTCTTTCTAAAGTCTCAAAACGAATCATTTTATTTTGTTCGCAATCAGAACAAGGTGGATATTAAATGTAGTATTACATTCAAATAGACTCTTTGTATTGGAACCCTTCTTGATATGCATCTGAGCATCTAACATGCTAACTGTTTTAAATACCTAAGATTTAATCTGAATAGGAACTATCTCTCTCTCTCTCTCTCTCTCTCTCTCTCTCTCTCTCTCTCTCTCTCTCTCTCTCTCTCTCTCTCAACATATATATCCTTGTTAAGGATTGAGTGTTGGGTGGACTGGTATGTTAAATTAATGTGGCTTCTTAATTTGTTATACTTTCGATGGAACAACTGGAACACTAATATACAACATAGATCGAGCGAGCGATCTAGAGAACACTAATAATGCATATACATGTGCCTGACTTCTAAACATAACTTTCTACCGTTCAGTCGAAATCCGTGACACTGCAGTTTATATCAGAGCGACCATGATTTACAATTGACGTAGTTTCTATTTCTAACCTAGTAATAACAGATAACAAAGTATTAACCTTGATCAGGGTGCGTGTCTAGTACAGATTTGAAAAAAGATGCAGATATGTACAAACTGTATGATTTCTAAGAAATATCACGTTTCCTACAGAAAGAAATTATATATGGTATACCCTCGAAAAGTAATTTTATGTATTTATATTGAAATGTATCCACAAGCTATCCATCATTTTCCTTGTCTTCATTCATTTGTTTTAAGAAGCTTATTCAACCATGTTGCGGAGTCATTCTTATATATCTCCATATGCCATGCCACGAACAGATATGCGCTACCGCTATTAACAATCCTCTTTACACAATTTCCGGTTTCTTCAATATTTCCTTATACACATTTTTCAGTCCCAAATTCACACATTACAATTGAAATGATGTCATTTTGGACATACATCGAGAAGTCAAGTAATACGACAACTTTTGACAAGTTTTCACTATATATGTTTATATGCATTGCGTTATCGGTCTTCTGTTGAAAATACATCTCATCACATTCCATTTGGATTGAGTACAGAGATTCAGGCGTTATAATAGACACAGTAAGAAATATCATTGAGTGTTGCAGCTATGGATAACGAGTGAACCGTAAATCGTTTGTTTAAGATTCGTCTGCTGTAAATCTGGGCTGGAGATAATATAATATTATGACCTTGTGTCTGAGGTTGCAATTCCACTACCTGTCAATCAGAAACAAGCTTTGAAAAGTAACGTCATACGTCACTTTTGATTGATGAAAACAACCATTAAAGCTAAAAACCATGGTGAAGAGCTTTTTGTTCTACATTACGGTCATGTATTCTTATTTAGGTTATATTTTAAAATTTTCAGATGATGAGACTTTACATATTTGTACTTTTCTAGATGAAACATACGTTAATAAAAATTGCAAAACTAATATTTAAATATAAACATTTAAGCTATATTATTCTCATCGCATTGGTGCACAATATATTGCTCAGATTTGTGGAGAAGATTCAGAGAATCTATAAAAAGAAAACTAGTGTTTGGCTATAACAATAGTCTTCATTTACTGTAAAGCTTTCCATTTTTGTTGAAAAATGTCTTTACCATGTTTGTAAATGTGATGTATATAGTTTTGAAGAACTGTCGAGAAAGTGCGAATTCTTAATGATGATAAGAATGTCATACAACAAGAACTTCATTGTAAATCTCAGAGGAAATATGATACTCGTATTAAATTTCGGATCATATACAAAACCACCGACAATGTAAATTTGTCACATAATTTTGTTCCGAATAGCGACCTACACATCTAATATTTGTATATGTATATGTTCATGTTTATGCATAGTGCGTCTATGATTTTGTATGTTTAAAATAAACTTAAGTTTTAGTTTAGAAGTATCGATCATGTAGTTCCAAATAAAGAGTTATTATCAAAAATGATATCGATCAAGTCAGATTTCATTAGGCTGGCATGATTGCTTTCTTAAAGAGTATGGCCCTCTGCGGGTCGGGGGTATATCCTACGCGACATCGCCGAGTGTTGAAAGATTGGAGGAAACTAGTTTGCCGTTGGTTGCGACCCGTGTTAAGGGAGGAAAAAATCTTGGATGTTGAGAAAACTCTTTTCATTGCATCAACACACTACATTGACCTCTGCTTCTTCTAGACGAGAGGTCGGGATTGGCATGGTCTTGACAAATCGTCTTGTAACGTCAAGCACAAGAAATTCGTATTAAACTACTTTGCACGGTCTTTATATCCCTTTTCCTTTATAGCTCTTTGGATACTATTCCACCTTTGATTTTATTTCTTTATTTGTTTTGGTCCTTATTTTGGAAGATGTGCTAGAAGGAGATGGCTTAACTGGTCTATTAAGAGGTACTTTTTTATGCTGTGTATATCACCTATGTATCCCTGGCACTTGCAAAATATCCCCTTGTTAGATTCTGCGGCCGGTGGGTGAACTTGAATGAAAAATATAAACAAAGAAACGGGGAGAAACAAAACCACACACCATACGGAAATAATCCTAATCCTGTTACAGACTTAGATGATGAATCAAGTGGCAAGCAATCATTGCCACTATTCATGGTAATTCAGTCGAAAGATGCGAGAAAACTTATAGCTGTTCTATCACCATTTATAGCTGAAAGACTGGACGTGGCCTAGTCGGCACGCCAGAAAACGTATATAAATTTAAATCGTGTAGCTTGTTCGATGAATGTGGGCGCAGAGTACAGACAGTAAATATCAAGAAAACTCAACATTTTATGATATTGCAGCTACTTCCTTTGCTTACTCGTCACTTAATTCAAACAAAGGTGGTATTCGCTGCCGTGACTTGGCAAGGAGCAGTGACGCTGATATCATCGAGAGAATGAGAGAATGAGGAACAAAGTCGTCACTGCAATTTGCTAAATCCTTATCAAAAGAAGCCCACAATTGCAGGCCACCGACTTCAATAATTGCTGTAAAGACCAGTGAAAAAGCAATTAAGGATGCTCAATCCCAAACAGATGTACCCGATACACCAACGAAACACACACAACTTTCAGCAACCAATCATTACCAAAATCACGAACCAGAAAAAAGCAACAGACAAACAGCCAGCGAACGGGATGTGATGACCCCATAAAGCTGCACACCAGGTTTGGCGACTTCGAGGATATGGAGGCAAAAGAAATTGCTCAAGTACTCAAGGTGGCTCCAGACCTACAACAAAACAAAATAACCCCGTACTTCGTCGAGGTACATAAGCACTTTCGTGTCCCTCGAGAAAATCGAAATTAATTATACAATTTCCGCTTTATGTTGTAATGAAGAACACAGTCATACAATACATTTGTCTCAACGATATGGAAACAGCACACATAAAAAACTGCCTTTATAAATCCGACTTTAAAAACGTTGACAGGGCTTATGGAGGAGTTTCCGTTGTTGTTAGCAATTGGGCTTTAATAGTGTTATTCGTTTAAACAAAACTTGGCAAGCCATTGATGTAAGAGCCGCTCTATTTCGGGTGATTACGTTTCGTTCCACACACACACACACACACACACACACACACACACACACACACACATATATCATCATCACTTGCAGATATACTTTGCAATCCCTCGTAAGTACACTAACTCAACAAGCGATGAAGCAATTCCACCATGGATTTAAGGAAGGCCGACTCGGCCAAGTTTGAAACACTTTATAAAACTAGGTTTAACAGGGATACTGCATTAAACGTTAATGACCCTATTCAACATTTTACATTTATTCTAATCGCGATTTCAGCAAAATTCATTTCCAGGTTTTCACCGAACTCTAAAAAAAGCCAAAATATTCAGTTTACAAAGGAATGTAAAGAACACATTAAACAACTCTGAGAAACACTGGTAAATCTGAATAATCGTCTGACGCCCGACACTTTAAGTAAGTACCGTATTTTCCTGGCTAAAGCTTGTCGAACGATTAAAATGGTATATAGCATAATGGGACAGATACGTTTCTATTTTAAACACTGCTCTTTATAACGAAAGTTTTGGACACGATCTGCATAACAAACGGAAAGGGAAACAAAAATTCTTTTTGTCATCAAAACAATAACAATTTCGATTCCAAACATGACATAGAAAATATAATTGCTGATAGTTTCTCTAAATATTTTTCATCTTCTAATTATTCGGAAGCCCTCCAGAAGATTAAAATGTCAATAGGAAAAGATTTGGTTGAAATTCATATTCAATAACTTAAAAGTTATAATCAAACGTTTTCAGTTTTGGAGCTGATATATTTATTAACAATCCCGTGATACATCCACCGAGCCAGTTTCTGCTTGACCCAATTCACCATCAAGGAACAAGACTTGCTCTGGGAGCATTTATACTTTTCCATGTGAAACCCTTCTCGCTGAAGCAAACAAGCCACTTTAATCACGTCGTCGAGAAATGCTTTCCTTACAGTATGTGCTCAAATTTAGATTAAACCCGTGACACATGATTTTCGGTTGTATGTCAACCCATAAAGAAAACATGATACCAAAAACATCGAAAACCGATACCAATCTTTGGCATTCGAACATCATCCAGCCTTGACAATACAAAAATGCATCCTTCTAAAATCCCAAAGACGTCCATTTCCGAAACAATTCTCTGGCTAGTTAACCAACCAAAACTACGTGAAATGATATACAATGGAAACAAACCTGAAACAAACCCTTCCATCTTTCACAAATCCTATCAGGAACTCTTCGCCGAATTAATAAATACACACAAATGTACAATGAGAGATGAAAGGATGAGAAAAAAGCTGCTCCAACGGTCGTTAATGGAAAACACATAACAAAAGTTCACTCACCAAATGGTACATCCATTTGTTTCAACCGAAACCTTGCTCTGAACTATATTGAAAGCAAAAGTATTTTAAATTTTAAACTGCATCATCCCCTCTTATTTACCATCAGTATTTCAGTCACTGCACAATATAATATTGAAAAACCCATTACTGACCAATATTCTCAAACATACCGATGTATACGTCCCACAATATAGTATAATGTTGGTTACCCAGCCATATTGGTATTGAAGGTAATGGACAAGAAAGCAGAACGGCTGTATCGCGAAAACGATCTGATTTTAAGAAACCATATAATGTTTTGAATGTCTTTACGTATTATGTGGCAGGAATCATGGAATAACAAACTCCATGCGATCAAACCAACCCGAGGAGACTGGGCTCTTTCTTTAGTGATTGAAAAAAAATGTAATTGGTCATAATTATATAACCCACTCCTACATGATAAAAGGCACAAACGAACCCGAATGCGTTTTTTTTTGCAATAAACCATTCACTATTATGCACTTTATCATATCTATTTTGATCTCCATCATACGATCGTTGCTATAATGTTCATCACTTGCAGGAACATTTTGATGTAATAAACGTCTCTTGCCCTGTAATTTCCTGAAAGAGTAAATATATAATCTATTATATAACCTTTATGCTGGTTCATAGTAAGTACCTTTTCATTATTGATTTACACACACCATTTCCATTCCCAGTTGATTGGGAAGCTTTATATATTACATGCACGATCTCATCGTTTTGCTTTTAACTGTTGATTTTATTATCCCTGGTTGATAACCTTTTCAATGGCGCTAAATAGCCTTATAGTACTGGTGCTAGGTAAACCATCAATCAATCAATCAGCCAACCAACCAACCATCCAACCAACCAACCAACCGACCGACCGACCGACCGATCGATCGATCGATCGATCAATCAATCAATCAATCAATCAATCAATCAATCAATCAATCAATCAATCAATCAATCAATCAATGTGTGATAAATTATGAGAGACAAGTATTTCCCTTAAACATAACTTACATTATTAACCAATTCTGGCCAGACAAACCCATATATACTCTATCTTATATTCACCCATTCCAGGATGGTTCCTACTTTTCCATATCATTAGTACCGTGTGTCATTCTACTATATGTACAAGTAAGACTCGTGTAAGAGAGCCGCGGTTAACTAAGGAGACTGAGAATTAGACTCGAATTATTGTGTCCTTTCGACCAAATGCGTTTGTATGACTATTCACGAGATAGCCGATGTAGCTCAGCATACTGAGAATGCGACTTGTATTTTGGAACCTTTCAAACCACATGCGAATGCATGACGTCTTCACGAGAGCAGCGAAAGCTGAGTTGACTTAGTATAGGACTCTTATTGCAAGTGCGTTGACAACCAAACCATCGTCATACCAACCAGCCGATCAACATGCCATCCAACCAATCTACATACCAACAAGCAAACAGATCCTCTTATTAAAAATCAATATGCCACAAAAATAGTATATTATTAAATCTGTGAAACTATAGTGTCATTGTAGCCGGGATCCATGGTGACCGAGTTGTCCAAACTCCCGCATTTACCGATCACTGCCATCTCAACTCAGTCCATGTGGCTTTGAGTCTTAGGTTCGACCAATATTGGCATGCACTAAAGCTGCCAGTTTCTTCCCGTAGGTTGGTGGTTCCTATCGAGGTTTCCTGGATTTAGCTTCACATAATATACCAGCAGCAGCAAGAATCATGGTAGTAAAAACGATATTTTATACATTGCGCATTTATGAATGACAATTCATGACATTATCATAATATTATCATATTGCCGCATTGACTCATTTGCGGTGCGCGAAGAGGCGTTATTTTAATGAGTTAGACAAGGTACGTTTTATCACAAAGGATTTAAGCACATTGTTCAATTATCCGTACCTTTTCATTAGCAGTTCGACATTAAAACAATGAGACATAATTTACTTTGACCAAGGCTAGATCGTACGCTTTAATATGGAAATAAAGGGCGTTTGAGTACATATGAAAGTTATAACGGAACAAGTCTTCCGATGAAAATAATATGCCAAATAAAAGTTGGAAACTTAGTGATGCAATGGTGGTTGTGGTTAAGGAAGTATATAGTTCACATTAACTTAAAAAAATGTAACAAAGGAACTCTGAAACTATTTATGTATCGTAACGTTGCATACTCAACATTTGTTAGTTTTTAGCTTACTAAATAATATGTTATCTTGTGAAAACAAAGAGCACATGCTTTGGTTTAGGGCTAAGCGGTGCCATTTTCTTATCTTTCTGTCTAATCCGTAAATTGCATTAAATTGTCAAGCAAAAAGATCAAGTCATTGGTTGTATGCTAAAGAGTTAATTGTTAACATATAAAACAAACTAGTCAGGTTGTTTGGGTTGAATAATCTCGAAAAAATAAAAATATAATCTTAAAGACAGTAAACACTAGTTAGGAAACATATTAGGAGAGACGTTGATTTAAACGCGGACATATTTTCTGGCAAAGATTACTCTGCCTGTACAACGTTTGTTCAGGTTTGTCTTTGATCAAAGATAAATCGGAACAAAAACGACATTTTGCATTTGCAAACTTAGTCTAAAATTGCCTTTTCAAAATATATTCCTTAAATTACGTAGAATGTCTACATCACATGACATCAATGTGAAGCCGCATCTCTGTTATATTCTCTAATACCACCCTCTAGGGTTTTGTCAGAAATTGCGAAGACGTCACGTGTTATGGAACCATGGCAATGCCTCATGACACAAGTTTAACGGCTTTTCGCTGTGATGTCTTAATTCTGTTTAAATTATAAGACAAGGACTCAAAAATACTTTAAAATCTTTATGGTTAGAGAAGGACTTAAAGATTGCAAGGAAAGAGGCTTTGTGTTCTTTATGTTACGACCAGACCATAAACATTGCATGTAAAGAGGTTTTAAGTTTCTAATGTTAAGAAATGAAGCTTAAACCTAAATCAATATGGATATTTGCGCAATGGTACGCGCAAAGAGAAGATTACGATAATAATAAAAGATAAGATTTCTTTTGATAGAAAGTTGTATCACACTGATGTTAAGATTGTGTCTTTAATGTAAACTTTTGTGACAAAAGTTTAGCGATTTTAATAGTAGTTGAGTTAAAATTTATGATTGTGTTGTTGTATTATAAAGACGAAACCCGACCATTTTTATGAATAAATTATTTCCCTTTATGTCATAAACGTCAAGAGATCGCGTGTAATTCTTCCCTTTCATTTTGATAGACCACTGTAGCATTTATTATGATTATAAAATGACTACATATCTACTTTCTTTAGCCCACCTATTAATCTATATTTCTTGCATTAACGAGATTAAAACTACATCAGTTTTTGCCAGTATACGTAAATAGAAAACCAATTTAGAAAGCTCAGCACATATGGCCAAACAAAGATAGAGAAATAGATAAGTAGACAGGCAGAGAAAGGGACATACTAACTTAGTGACAGATAGACCAGAACAAAAACACACGAACAAACTGATATACTCATCTCTTCCATAAAAAAAAGACACAAACGGACATACTAGTGACGTTATACTCATACATAAAACGATAAAATAGTGAAAACACTAAGAAATGTATTTTATATTTTGATGCAGTATGATAAAAACATTGAATTTTTATGCAGTGTGATATTCTTCCAAAAATTTCTACACTGTGCGACTTGTATAACTGCAATGTCAACAGTAAATATAACAACACCAGCAAGTGTCACAACTTGTATCTGTTACTGTCAGCTCAATTTTTTAAAATCTCCCTAAATATCGCATTTGACATCCACCTGCGTGAAAAGAACCAGTAAGTGTCACGAAAATCCAGTATGATTCATTTTATTATATTAACAGAGCTTTGTGACACGTGAGGGTGCTACAGAGCTTCACGTTGTTTAGTACATTTAGCTGTAATGTCGTGGTATTCTTCAACAGAAAGATGCAACTTTTACAAACGACCAATCGTTGCAACTGGAAGAGTAAAGGATTGGTCAGAAATATAAGGCATTAAACAAAGTTGTTCAGATTAATTGATAAAATATTATAAGAATGTATGTCTGCTTGATTAGATCAAAAATATTTAGCCAACACGATACCTCAAAACTCTCGTTTGGTTTCATTATTCGATTTGAAAGCTAATTTGCACTAAGTTTGAATTACAGATTCGTTCTATTATCTATCCTATCCAGCACTAAAAGAACGGATGATACACCTTCTTGCAAGCATGAAATAAGCAAACAAAAGCCAGAAGCTGTCTCAAAATCATAAATCCCAAAGTTATGTTGCGCTGTAACGCTTAGGCATATGAAAACAAATGTTTGATCAGGTAACTTAACAATTAAATGGTCATTATTTTGTAAAGCAGCTTCTGCATTCCTAATTTTTACATAGCTTTATAACTCTGTTTGTACTTATGCCAGTGTGTGTGTGTGTGTGTGTGTGTGTGTGTGTGTGTTGCGTGTGTAAGCGCGCGTGTGTGGTTTGGATTTGTAACGTAGCTTTTACAAGTTTTCCGTCAAGTCACTATGATGTCTGCAGTGTGACAGTTTATAGTGATGACTTGCACTGGGACATCATGCCATAAACCTATATTATGATCTATGCCTATAACTTACACTCTTATGACAAGACTTTCACCTTTACGTTACATAGCTGCTACCCAAACTCCCGCGCCAGTTTATGTGCATAAAATGGAATTGTATCTTTAGTTAGTAACTTACTACTGTGTGCTCAAGAATCATGATTTGGAAACGCATTTTGTTGTATTAAGCCAATGACATCGCTAAGAATGGCTTTAATTCGGATCAGTGCTATCATTCTTGAACCTCACGTGATTTACTTTGGTATGGCAATTCTATACGAATGATCGAAAATTCATGATATGTATTTAAAAATAACACAAAACAACAATCACGACCAAATTTATATAAAGCTCAGGAAACATATATCGTATTTCATCAACAGATTAAATGCAAGCAAAACATCAAAGATGAGATATGTCATTCCAGTTTTGATAGTTTTAAAATCGCCTTTTTTTTCCAAAACGACAGCGGAATATGATAAATCACGTTTAGACTTTGGTTCAAGATCAAAGTCTATAACAAAGTTAACGACAACGGCAATAAGCCGTTACCTTAAAATAAAAACAGTCAAATTTATTTACAATGTATGCGAAAATATGTTGATCGTGCTATACATTAGGTGTCGTTTACCAGTCAATGCTCCAATATGGCATATAATTATTATTTAGTTTTGTTTCTTCAGTAACGAATGAATTTCCTTTAATAGGCGTTGCCATTTTTAATGTAAATACAACACATAACGCATAGCTTGGTTTAAGCCAAAAATCTTACCAATGATTGAACTGCCGAATAAACTCGCTTTTAAGTCGAATCCAATTGCGAACACAGACTCCGATCTATCGTCTTATAATGAGCTGCAAATTAGGGGTCCTTGTTGTATATTCTGCTGATTACTCCAATTAACAGCAGAAACCCATTATCTGCCGACTATTTATCTAACTCAGATAAGGGTTTGTACAGTTTCCAGTTAGGAAAGATTTATAAATGAGTGTATCATCTGTCTACTGACGAGAACTAAATTTGTCTCACAAGAGAAATAATAATAGAGAATGAAAAGAACAATGAACCCTCCCTGACACAGACTGCAATATCAACAGCCCCTCATATACTGTAATATCATTATCAGTTCATTATAAACTGTATTGTGAACAACATAAAGAATGATGCTACAGTAAGAGCCTAATTGTTATCGCGCCAATTATTGTTTTCATTTCAAACATTTGTGTGTTGCCATTATTATACAGGTTTCGACCTTTAATGATATACATAAGAAATATAATATGTTTTTTGGTCACGAAAAGAAGAGAAAGATGAAGAAGATAAAGGAAAAGAAGAAAAGGAGGAGTAGCAGGAGGAAGAAGAAGATGAATTATGAGAAGTTGAAGAAGTAGAAGCAGACAAGGATGAAAATACAAAGGAAGAAGACGACAACGACGATGACGACTACAATGATGATGATGACACATGTACACTTTTTACTAGCTCGATGATCGTTAGGAAACTTTAAAGGTAAGTTCTCGAATGTTTTGTTCTTTTTCTAAGTTGTCTATTCCGATTCACGAGTAGAATGTAAGTTTCACACTCCATTATATATATATATATATATATATATATATATATATATATATATATATATATATATATATATATATATATATATATATATATATATATATATATATATATATATATATATATATATATATATATATATAATTGACCCCATGAGATCAACTGCTGGCTTTTCGACAAAACAATAAAGTGTATTTGGTTCTATGAAAGAGCTAAACGATGCGTCTACAGAGATTAGGGTGTGGAATCGTGTTCTTTTTCAACAATGTCAGACTAATGGATACCTCCACACACTTTCATTTGTATATACAGACAACAACGTCATTAAACATCAGAATCCTATAGACAGGAATATTAAGTTGAGAGTGAGAGAGATTATTATATTCTTCAATGTATTGTTGCTGACTGAATCGGTAGGAAATAATCTGGTTAACATTACCTTGCAACAAACTATATTTTTCATATTAATTTGCAACACTGTTGTCCTTGTGTTTGTTTGCTATGTTTTGTTTATGCTTTAGCTTGTATGTCCTACAGTATTACCAGCTGACTGTCTGGTATTTAGCTAAATGAAAAGATTGCATTGAATTAACAATCTTAATGATTTGTCAATAACGACTATTCAATAATTATAAAACTATAAAGACATTTGTCAATAATGACTAGTTAGTAAATAATCCAGAAAACTATCAGAGATTTAAAAGTGGATAACATGATATCATTGTGGTAGGTTAAATATGAATTGGAGTAAATCATAATGAGGTTCTTGGTGTAAGGATTTATCGTCTTTTATTTGAAAGATTAATGGCATGGAAACATCCAATTATATTATATTACGCAAATCTCTATTATGTTCAATATGGCGTAAACGACGTACGGCTGATTATGGGTTAGTATCTTGTTAAGCAGACAGTAATATTCCATCCAGCCAAACTTGTATGAATGGCAAGTTTGTTTCTTAAACACTTTCTACTTCTTTAAATCGGTATATTTGCAGACAAGCAATCGGATCGATCATGCGAACGTTTCATTTATTTTATAATTTCCGGAGCGTAAATGCAATCTAGTATTTAGAACAAAACATGAATGTGTGGCATGAGACATAAAAAGTGTTTTTTCTTACTATGACGAAAAATCACGAGGAAAAAAAATATAATTGTCGGAAGAATTTGTTTTTATCCGATCAAATTGTGAAGAGTATGCTTACGGTTAATAAGCTGACATGAAAGCCTATATGTGTATTTGATTTTTATTTGTAACGTAGCTTTGTCCATTTTGGTCATGTCGCTACGATATCTGCAGTGTGGCAGTTTATCGTAATGTCTAGCACTGGGCATGATGCCAAAAATATGTAGCATGATGTCACACCCAGTCACATTATCCTGAAAGCAGGCCGACCAGTCCTAGTCCTGTCACGAACCTTTTATTGCTGAGCGTCTAACGAAGCAGCTGCTAGTACCAATTTTATGTCTTTTGTATGAATTGGTCTTTTGTGAATTATTGATAGTAGACAGCAGAATTAGCGAAATAGGAATTACTCTTTTCTACGCTTTTTGAAGAAGGTCTTTGTTTGTATAATTGGAACAATTTGTAAGAAGAATTTATCTTCATCTTAAGTAATGTAAAATTAGTTCGTTCAGTCATGCTGAAAAATATATCTCGTCCGGACAGTACCAAGTTAAAAAAAATTACATGCAAACTAATTTCGCTTTTATGACAGTCTTGCACTCAAGTCTTGTGGTCTTTAACTCAAACGGCGCCACTATGCACCCAAATTGAAAAACGGTCTCTTTTCCTAGACGTGATCTGACACTCAGGATTGTAGAACAAAAACAATTCCGTGTAGTAATCAGTTTATCGATATTATAGATTTCGTAAACCTCAACATGTTTAGCACTAGATGTTCATGATGTGCCCTAAATCCTATCCATTAATACATACATACTATGCAATAACCGTTAAAGCAGTCTCATCGTTCTATTTTCATATCATGCATTAACTTTCTTAGTCCTAGTTTCCTTTTATCCTTACCACCTCTACACCCAAACATTAAAAACAAATATCAAAAATGTATTGACAAGGGTCAGAGGTAACTCAGAGTAGAACTTTGTTTGCTTTATTTTTAGATAACCACAAGCAAATCCATAATGTTAAATGTACAGTACTATTTAGTTTGTCTGTTAGAATATAGAGTAAAACTTACGCACATGATAGTGCATTAGACAATCGGGTACTAAACGTTGGCACATATTATATGTTTTGTCAACCCAATACTTGGTAACTATCTGAAAGTCCTTTTTTATCTCATAAAACACTTATAATAAAATCGCAAACAATTAATAGCATATTTGCAAGCTAACCAAATGTATCGGGTATTACCTCTAAATACAGATTTTCGTTATCACTGCTGATTTAAAAAGGCATTATCAAAATGTGCAACCCAAGAAGCATTACTCAACATGCGTTCCGTATCATGCATTCTGTAATTTATTTTTCTACTTCAAATGGTAACTGTAAGTTTAGACCGTTTACTGGCTAATTTTCAACAAGGTACCTAAATATGAGATTTTCCGCATATTCGTTTGTTTCTATTCAGTTTTATATTAAGTTTCCTTAATTGGGGATTCTCTTCCATAATTGTTGATAATGGTAAGGAGTGCATGTAAAATTAAGTAGTTGTCGGGCCGACTATGGACTACCGACTCTTAATGACAATTTAATGTTACAATCGTAGATAGATTTAGCAACATGGAACACAATAGATCATATGAGAATTTATGAATTTTTGTATAATTTAATGTTACAACGCATTGTGGGATGGTAAGAGTATTTATAATTTAATATTGTGGGATGGAATTAGTATAAATGTTAATTTAACATTATGGGACGATATGGGATCTGTGTAAATTCAACATTGTACATGTAAAACACTTAATGATAATCCAAAATACACCAATACTAATCTGAATATATAGATTCCATATATTTTACAAGGCAAGTTAACTGGGTAAGTCAAGTTCTCTTTAATTGGGTTATATCGGTCAAATAATAGTTTGTTTCAACACGCTTACGATAGTAAACCGGAGCTAAATGTTGGACAATCCATAATTAGAACGGAATTTAGCGGACACTAGAATATCAAGAACACTCTATTAAACTGGTCTTGACTAAAAGCGATGACAACATTCCGAAACAAAATAGACCAGACTTAAAACAATACTGCAATTCAAAAACTGACATGTAAGTTAGTAAATACACTTTTCTCCGTCAAAAATGAGCAGATTTTAAAACAAATTTAATTTTAAATAATGTTTAAGGTTTAAAAAAAAACAATTGCAATACTGTAGTAATTATCTAAATAGTCGAAAGTAATAAAAGTATACTAAATGATATTATGTTTTGAATGAAAAATAAAAAAAATGAAAAGCTAAAATAATTGTTCAAGTAAATCATAATTATCAGAACATATGTTTTGAAAATATTGGATGGAAATATCTTTGCATACATTTCATTATCAAACAGTTTCTACAAAATTAAAAGGAAATACATGCAAAAAGATAAAACTGCGTGAAGAATATTTTAAAATTTTACTTGAAAATAAGCAATTATAATCAATGCAAATTTGCAAACATTGCATAATAATTAAATATTTTAGGAAATTAATAAATAATACAAATTATAAAAATAGAAGAATTAAAAGACTGTAATGTATTAAAACGTTTGAACATTCGAAATAAAATTTAAATTATGCAATAATTTTTAAAAGTTAGGTATTTATAAAAGCATAAAATAAATGGGAGAGCGTAGCCCATATACATAAACATGGTAACTAATAAACATTGCTAAATAGAAAAAAAGTACTAATAATGACAGTTGCAATAAATTTGATAAACATGTTAGAAGAAAGTTTGAATTTATAAATGTTGCAGTGAAAGAAAGCAATTAAAAATTACAAAAATATACAAACGTGAATAATCCAATAACATATTATGACCTTAAACAATTCCAATAATGTATATTTTGCATAAAAAATAAAATATTACATAATATATTATATAACAAAAACGTAAACAAACGTAAGAAATTAAAAACTATGAAAACATTTATGCTTTGTTGCAAAAATTTAACCAGCTAAATTTATTCTACAATGAAAAAAATATTTATGAAAGTAAATATTATTTTATATTGAGAAAATTGAAACGAGTAGAATTTAAGAAAATACATTAAAAAAATATTATTTGTATTTTAAACAATTTAGGAGCTATACAAGGGTCCTATAAGAGTAATCATAGTGGGCTTAAAATGCCAAAAAGCTTGTTTGGAATGTAAATTATACAAATGTGGTCATAACCCCCGTTTAATATACTACTCACATAATTCTTCATGGACGGAGGGAGGAGAAAGGCAACGCTTCCCTGAGTAGAAATTTCATTAATCAAGTTATATTTCCATGCTAAATCTACTGGTACTGTATTGGCTTTATAATTAGTCATGTCACGATGTAGGTTTAATTGTCATTAAGTGCGTTATATGGTAAATTCCCATTAGACCACATACAAAAGCAGCAGCGCAGTTTGAAATCCATTTACATCATACGTCCCAATTTATTCCGAAACGGGCATGCCATATTCAATTCCCATAGTGATCCACAACGTTTGGAGGATTTTAACATTATATTTCCACTAAACCCCATAGGGCCCCATAGCGCCCAACACGATGTTAGATCTGCAGACGCTTTTGACATTACATTTACACACAAAGACAACTGTTCACTGACTCGCACTGACCGCCTTATTCGCTCACTCATTAACCGATGGTCTTTGCCTCCATACATCTATAATTGTTGCATTCTAACTACAGCCATACGTTAGCTCAGCCTTGCCCGACCAGACGAAAACATATAACCAACATTAATGATGGTGGTCGTATTTACGCTGTGACACTGCCAATGCTTCTTAACAAGAGAGGATTTTAATGCAGTATCTATTTTGTTAAAACCGTATGAAAATATACAAGACAGTCAGTCAAATCATAGATTCTATTTATTTCGGAAACAAAATAATCTCGTTGACGCATGCGTACTGCTGCAAAACAGTAATAGTAGTCATCTAATCTCGACGTCTTCTAATTTCCCACCTTTACTTCAAATATAAGTTATACTTTGAAAAAATATTTGCAATTTTTAAAAGAACAAAAAAAATAATAAAAGGAACACAATTTTGAAATGATTGTTTCTATTTCTTATTTATTGTATGTCCATGCTATGCTACCTTCTCGGTATCATAAACGTTACGGCAAACGGTTATTATATGCAATATTGTGTATACATAACTAACATTTATTCCTTAATAATGAATAAATCTTGAACATTTGGAATTACAGCAGTGTACAGTACAGAAAATTAAATATCATCGTTGTAAACTCGTGTCTTGGAGTTAAAACTGCCCGTCGAAGCATGCTTAAAACTTTGTTTAGTTTATATTCGATTTAAATTTTTCTTACTTTTTTATTTGCCATTGATAAATAATGTATCTAAAATATCTTATAAAATGTTATCGGGTTTGTTATCTTTTTCATTAGTAGTCTATCCCGTTGGATGACAATAATCAATGATAAATAATAAATGAGTTTAAGGGCAGGGATAAGCAAAGAGTTATTATACGGGTACACATAAAAGGCTTTTTATAAATAGTATTATTGCGTGTGAAGAAATTTGAATACACCACCCTGAACGAGAGAATAAAATACTAGCAGTGTATGGAAACACACAAGTTGGCTATTGCCTATTAAAGCGTCTTTCTAATAGGCTGGAAAATATGTTGTGTATTGTGTTCTTCAACATATAAATAACACTTCTAAACCACATGGTAACAGCGAACGCCAGTGTGAATGAACGGCACTATACCACATTAATTATATATGAGTTGTGTGAATTTATTCGCAACAAGTTTCATGACAAACTGTAGGTTGAAAAGAATTTGTACTCACTAGCCCCAAACGTTTGTAATACAGGTCTGACGAGTAACTTGTGCAGCCACCACGCAGTCTAGATTTATCTCGATACGAATATGGGCTTTCCCACATTCAAATGTTTGTTATGTGGAAACCATTGAAACAGAGTTCAATCAAGGAAATAATCAGGATATCTCTCACAAGATGGGAAAAGTTGAAAGGTACTTTGAGAAAGACTAATAATACAAGCATAATTATAATGAGATAACTGTTTCTTGACATCGATTCTTACAGAACATTTGGACTAATCATAGTAATGACGTCTCTTTCTTCTCTCTCTCTCTCTCTCTCTCTCTCTCTCTCTCTCTCTCTCTCTCTCTCTCTCTCTCTCTCTCTCTCTCTCTCTCTCGTTGCATTAAGACAGCATGAGTTTCAAATCACGATTCAAACACCGTTTATTTGCTGATCCAACTAAACAGTCTAACTAATTTTTGCCCCGGAACAAAACGGAATATCTTTCTACTAAGAATTTGTAAATTGGCTAACGTTGTTTTCTTCCATTACTTTCATTTGCAAATAACATTCATGATATATACGCTGGCACAATATATTTCGTATATTATGAATAGTTCAAGGCAGTTAGGCATTATTTACATCCTGATTGGGAAATCTTAAAAAGGTTTGGTTGGACACGTTTTGTTTCTATTTTAATTGCTTTCATTTTTTTCTTCACAAAAGGAGGATGTGTTTATAATGAATAATGACTAGGCTTAGGATTATATATAATCAATCATTTAGATTTTTAAGGTAAAGCTACAATGATTTTTTTTTCCCAATGAACAGTAGGATGGGTTTTTTCTTCATTATACGACATAGTTAAAGTTCCGTCTAACGTAACATTGCAATTTTTGCCTATTTATGTTCATAACGTTGGAACTCTCTTGAGCCGACTGCTGAGGTTAAAGAAAAGTAGAACTACCTAAAATTGAGCATATTCTTGTATGATATTTGCGTTCTGGCGATATAACATTTAAAATTGCAGGCTAGTGTTGGTTTATTAGTCCAAGCTAATGTTAGCTTTTGCTTTTCAATCAATTAAACAACATCTCTTTTCACATTCAACTATTTAATGTTTTCACTGAGTTATCGCTACTGATCTAGACAAAATACCATACAATTGCGCTGAACTCAGATGAATAACCGATAACCTACCATAAACCATCGCGGCGTTTACCAATATACAGATAGGGACATGGCAATCAAACCTATTTATAAAAGAACAATACATACCTTACATAAAAATGCGGGCAAAATAAAACAAAAGAAAGAACAAGAAAAATAAGAATAACAAAAACGGTTGACCTGTGGCTTCTATTATTAAGCGATAGCGTCAGAAATACATTATAATAACCGTATTAAAGGGTAAAGAAACATAATATAAATTGTGTTGAAATTTGAGGCATTGTGGAAGACAATACAACCACACAAAATCAAATTGTGGCAAGTATCATAGATTTTATGATCAATTTGTAGTTACTTAAGCTTTCTTGTGATACGCCATACACCATTAATTATTTGATTTATATGCATGGCTGAGAGGTATTGCAAATAAAGAGATCATATAATAGCAGAAGTATCCGGTACAACGAAATCACTCATAAACATCCATCAGATCACATTTCCTGCAGGCTATTTCGGCATTGTAATTTTGCAACAGTACAATTATAATGCAAGACAGCATTAACTTTTTGTCTGCCTTTGAATGTTAGAACAGATCTCTCACTGACATTTCATGATCTACTCTTTCGCAAATTTAATAATTATATATTTCAAATCTTACCTTTCAGCATAGCAGTCGACGAATATATCCTAATTAGAGATGTCTAAATCCTTTTTTGACGGTTGTATAATATGCACAAGTATGCAAAACGAAATCTAACGTTGCAATAACATCGACAAAATAGTCAATGATACCGTGATCACTCGAACTACACCAGCCAACACTTTTTACTTTACTGTTGTGCAATCGCAGCGTTTATTCGCTTTTTTCAAATTTGGCATTTTTTCCAAAGATCGTACAAGGCATTTTTTTACCATGGTATGGCTTTCTAAACTGTAATGGAAAATCTGTATCTCCTAGCCAAGTCCCATTTTTTTCCTCAAACCACCAGGCAGTAGTTAATAATCGTTGCACCTGTGAGGGGAAGAGCGTTAACATAAATGAACCAGTGAATTAAATATATTTTTCAGTTTTATATAACTTGCTTTAAATATACTGAAAAACAAATCTGCAACGTCATGCACATAACACAAAATCATATTCTTCCATGCGTCATATAATAAATTAACTGTTTTGACGTTTGATATTCATATAAACGTATTTATAGTTATTCATCTTTTGATAACGTCTGCAAACGTACAGGATATATCTTCCAAAATAATTAATTGTTATTATGTAGACTGTAATTGTAAAGTTGCCTATTTGAACAAAGATAGCAAAATTGATGGAGTTTGTCAATGCAAAATTATTTCATATATCTTAAAAAGATTTTTAAACTGGAGAAGTTGAAATAGTATTTGTTTTATGTTTTTAAAAGTAATTTTCATTCCCTATATCTGATTTAGATTTATTGTTATTTGTCACACATACTCTCAAACTGCATCTTTTCCAGCCTGCGAATAAATAAGGCTAAATATGCATTCCACGCCTGGCATGCGAAGAAGAACGTGCTTTAACCATATCAGATCATATTTAGGAAAGGTTTTAGATGTATATTCCTAAGCTTCCTTACCTCTGAAATCAAACTCTTTTCACTAACTTCGTAAGCGGCTGTTATATATTGCAAAAGTAAAATTGCCGCCGTCAGTGCACAACTTCACATATTTCTGACTTAGCCGTTCGACAGAGTAAGTCCAGTACACGATATTTCTGATTCATAGCTTTCCATCCTCGTCTGTATCGCACAGGCAAATATTACAGAATTTATTCTTAGTAATACGTTTTCGATTAGAATGAAGACCCGTCGCTGCCAATCAATGCCTTATCCGCCTGTGTCGTCACCAGAATCAGACTCCGCTAATAATCTATCGATTGTAAGAACTCACATCTGACGCGTATGGCTTAAGCTTTATCGCAGGTGAACCGCGCATAGCGTTAACACGATCGCAGCATCCAAGATTGCACCAAATAAAAACACTTAAGGTTTCCATGTGTAGGGATAGGACATGAAGAATACGCTATTGCAATAGGCAAGTTATAAGAACATAAATGATGATACAAAACATATTCTAACTCGTCGTTAAACGGGTTATTATTGAAGACTGTCTCGTATTGAAACAATGCATCCTACAATCGATTTAAAGATATCCCAGTTCAAGGCAGGACAACATATGGTGGTGGATTCAATTAATGAATAATACCTATGTATTTGGGGACAATGTAAAAGCAAAGGTATATTCTAAAAATATTAACTGGGATACACTGAGAAACCCATCTGAATTGTGAATTAAAAACGGAATGACTCTTTTCATTGCCAGAGAGAAGTAAAATAGACTAATCAATATAACGCTTTGATCAGGATAGTGGAACAAAATAGCAATGAAGCAGGGCAATACTGTCAGAAGATTTAGCATTTAAAATCCCCAACGACATTAACAACCTAGCCAAAATACAAAGAAAGAACTCCTTAAAAACAAACAAAATCAAATAAAACAAAGCAAAGAAATAAGCAGAAGTATTCATTCTGCCCCGTATTCCACATCTTACGCAAAGGAACAAATGCTGTTAACTATGTTTTCTTGCACATAGATGCTGATCAGGGAGTTTTTGAACTTCATATTGATCTTTTACAAGCATTTCATACTAAAATGCATCGGTACGGAAGATAATAGTGTCAATTTCTTGACATAATATTATAAAAACCACTGTCTGCCTTAATATTGTCCACATTAAAAAGAGTATAGCCTTAATAGCAATAAGATTTAGTTTTAAATGGCAATATTTTGCACTCGGTCCGTTGGAAACAACTTCAAATTATTTGAAGTCAAGTATTGGTTATTTCACTTTCTTTCCAAATTCTGCCAGATACAACCCAAACGATGTTGTCCAATTAACATTTATTCGTTTCAGTTCTAGTACGAAAATGACGCCTTCTACGAAATGTTTCATCACTTTACGAGAAACTTGTGTTCGATGACTTGGTGTGTCCCGCATTATTGTAAATCTCTTAAGTCACTCCATACATGTGTAACATCATGCATCAGAATAAAGGATCTTAACAACGACTAGTGTTTAATTCGAGTTCAAGCAAGGCTGTCCTAAACAGCCGCCTCGTAAATGTTGTTTTAGAGGATCATGTAAAAGCAGTATAGCAAAACGGGCTATGAGCTCAAACGCGGCGCTGATACAAAAACATAAAGCACTTTAATCGTTTAATCTGTATGTAGAGGGACATGCTCGCTTTATAATGGGATAATATTACCTGTATTAATAATTGATGAAAGACCAGGTGTCTAATTGAGTCGACCACCTTCTCTTGACATTCGGGCTGCGTTAAAAATATGAGACTGAAAGAGTAAGGACGTACGGCCTAACTTTTAAGGTGGACACGGCTAGAGCGTTCGCAGGAAGTTAGCAGGTATGGAGTATACTTCAATAAAGTATGAAATCAATCTCAAACGCAGTTTACAATAGAGACTGAACATAGTATAATAGCAATCAGAAATGTTCCATACTTGCTTAGGGAACTAGCAGGGTAGCAGGACTAGCATTCGGAAGAAGGACTAGGCTAGTGAAATTTTTTTTGCGGCAAACATAACCGTCTTTTATAAACTATCACATATCTTTTGCTGAATTGAAGAGATGATATAGTGCAAACAATTAATAAGATATGATATAGTGCAAACAATTAATATGAGTGTGATGATGCATCAGATGATTATGAAATGTGTGGAATGGTGCTTGCTTATGCCAACCACTGTAGGCGGCATAAAATTGGCCAACGTTCTTGGTGTTTGTTCAGTTCCATTGTCTGAATAAATAGCTACAAAAAAGCTTGGTAAGCAGCAATATGATGTGACCTTAATGTTGTATTGTAGAACACTATTTGATCGTAAATATATCGAGATCACGACAGATGAAAAACGTTATAAGCCGTGATCTCAGCATCACACACACACACACACACACACACACACACACACACGCACACATGGCTTCAGATAAAGAATGGATGTTTATATTGTTGGCTACCCATTTACTAGTGTTGAACATCGAACGTGGCCAGCAAATGTGTAACATGCTTTGTACACGCTTGAGTAGTCTCAAGGCACAACTTCTCGAAATCCATATATGTTGGTGGTGTTGACACAGACGGAAAGTGACCTGTAAAGTAGCTTGAATGCATGATATAAGCTTACTGTGTTGTTCTGTCATGTTTAAATTCGGTGTCAATATTTTGAATTGTTGCGCTCTTCACTCCAACATATGCTCCGCTACTTCAATTTCTGATACTGTATGCCAGTATAGATGTTCCTTGCACAGATATCCGCCACTTTTAAGGACAAAAAATAAAACAAAATGATTTACCCTCATCCAGCTAAAATGTCATTCTTGTATACTTTTTGGTTTCAGCTGAGTTATCAACTAAAATGTCGCTGTCAGAACCATCGTTTGTGAACATTTTTTATTGACTGCGTCTGCAGTGCGTGTTGAAGCGCTTTGCTTATAATATTGTTGTTGCTCTTTGCCAAAAGAACATTTTCACGTATTGCCAGACCGTTTTGCGTACTTGTAACGCCGTTGCCACCGCAAATGACGGTGCCAAATGATGTTGAAGGGTTTAGGATATATGGACTCTTTATAAAAAAGCATTCATAAATTTTGATTCATAAGACGTTAGAAAATGATTTTTGCTGCATGTTAGTAGGTCCTGTCGAGTTGCTAAATAAAGGAATCGACTGCTACAAAGTTACTTTTAACTATACAATCAATCACATCAAAGATAAATACAAAACACTTAAATACTTGGATGAGGCTATAAACTGCCCCGATGCTGCTAACCAAAGCAAGACAGCTACTTTTAAAATGTCGGATTCAGAAGAAAAAATGCTCATTGAACGACTTGGTAGTCAATTGCGATTCCGCAATAATATTTAAGTGTATAATTAATCAAACAGTTTTCGATGTTATGAAATAAACTCTGCAATTTGATAGCTTTAGCACAGTCTTGATAAAGATTCAAGTGCCCGCGATCATTGTCATGAAAACGGTCTAATAAAGTTGAAGTAGTGTTATTATGATGCTTTAAGCATAATGTTATGTTGAAGTGGTTCCTGAAATGTACTCATGGCCGACTATCAGTCTTATGTTAGTAAACTAAAAGCACGCAAGAGCTGCTTGTATGTACCTCCAAATTCTGCAACAGGATGGATTGATTACACGATAGTGAGTTTCCAGCTAGCATTAACTAAGTAAAGAGATTGCTGATATATTAGTCTGCAGCTGAAGGATTATATGACGCATGACATGACCAAATCCATGGTGTTTTAAGCTTTAGTCACAATGTGCTAGATTGACAACTTGGTAACCATAAATTGCCCGTTATCCACACCACCTGCTACATACATATGTGACATGATCAGAGCTTAATTGAGGCCACAAAATACCATGTCTATATCATGACAAATGCACTTATGAACAGCCAGGAAACAGTGTGAATTGACATAATGAACATGTGCCGTTCTACTTTCATTTGCGTACACAAGACAAAACAATTTAACTTACTTGTGTAATAATGAAGCCGCCACGAACTGCCTGCAAACGTATCATTGGATTCTTTTTTTATATCGATATTTTGATGGATAGCGGTGTGACAAATGTGGTTCCGTTGTTTTGCAAAGAGCGGTGCCTTAGCAGCAGAAGCGTCGCAGAAATAAAGGTTGTAGAAAATATTTCTCTTAAGCCAGATAAAGTCAGGTAGGCAATCAAAGGACCGAGTTGATAATGAGAAACCAAGCCAAACAAATAATTGTCAGCGCGGTCACGAAATCATTAACGATCTCGATATGTGCGGAGCATCAGCTAATAAAAGAGCAGCAATAACAAATATCATGTCTGACAAAACATTTTCTGTAACATTGGTGTATATGAATGCATTGGAGATTTACTGCCGAGTATTCAAAGCTCTTTCACAATGTCAGTTGACGAGGCTATTACAGAACATAGTATGTAAAGTACCTGTACAAGAAATCTCATTCAATGAACAAGCCGGGAAAAGAAATTATTGATGCGAGAGTTGAAAATGGTTACTTACTGCCTCACAAACAAATCCTACTTGAAGTAAGGTTGTTTGCAAACAATTACATCAACACCAACTAAGTATCCCGCTAATATAAACGCGGTTCTGGCCAGAGGCGTAGCTAGGGTGTTTGGCGCCCGGGGACAATATTCATTCCCTCCCCCACCTCAACTCCGAAACCCATTATTTTCATCAATAGAATCACCATTACCAGTTACAATTTATTGCAAAGCCCATTTTGGCGCCCCCACTAATATGGCGCCCGGGGACATATGTACCCTCCTGTCCCCCCCCCCCCCTCGCTACATGAGGGACTTCCAGAGCAAAAACACGACATCGATTGTATTTTGCTACAAAGATGGTAATGGCGCTGCAGATGGTACATAGTTCCATAAACCCATAGACTTAATTCGGGTGATTGCAGATCACGATGCTGCTTATCTTTACAAAAATACTGTTTAGAGCAAATGCTATTGCTGTATTGCGTACCACATATTATTCAGGATTTGTGATAAGACTCATTTCAATGAACGGTCACTATAAAGATTACCATTAGATGCCTCTCAATTTTATTTTTAGATTTTGTCATGAAGTGTACACGGCATTGTAAAGTGTCGGTTAAGCTCTCGTTCTGGAGCGAGTTGATCATGTCACTGATATGTACGTATCAGCTGGTGAGCAAAAGGGGCAATTAATGCTTACTAAGTTGACGCCAATGATAACTCCTGCTATCTAGCGAGCGCTTTAGTTAGGCAACCCGCTGTATCGATTTAGCAAGAGAATATATGTCGAACAAATGCGTGTTTGCAAAAACGTTAAGTATCTTATGGCAAAGTTGCCCGAGTACTGTAGAGTAGCTATTTTGGGTGGTGGCGAATAACTTGTTATTGTAGCTTATTAACGTGCCAAGATCGAGAGAAACGCCTCCACATATATGGGGGCTTTGGCCAGACTCGGAATGAATTCAGAGCCAATAGCAGACAGTATCCCGAACTCAAACTACAGTGTAATGTTACCAATGAGCCTATTGTGTGCGCGAGAGTACTATTGCTACAAGATGTCGTGCACACATATTGAGACGTCGATACAGGAACTCAAATGTCGTTGGAGGAAGTTGAAACTTCTATTCTATGTATACTTTGATACTTCAAATCAGATGGAACAACCAATGTAGCATATGCAAGCCGTCGAAAACATTTGGTCCACATCACATGATCTAGCCGTAAACTATAATCCGTACGTTGTGATCAACGCAGATATATTTCTCATGCTTGTTGCGTCCAGCGGTAAGTTGACAATGATCATGTAAGGATACTGGGTTCTAGCGGCAGCCCGTTATCAATAAAGCCTTCAGCACATTTCCTGTTAGATACATACTCATGTTGACACTTCCTGGAGCACAACAGAACAAAGCAATTTTGATATTACGAAAGCGTGCAGCAGCACCAAATCTTATCGTGGTGTGTTTTCTCGTGATGCACTGCCTGAAAAAGTAAGTGCAATGATATAATGGTACATAATTATACAGGCCCATTCATTCCCTTGGACAAACAACTTGATGTGACGTGACATTTGCTATAGACACTGTAAAAAAGAAAACAAATAATACATTACAATTACGCTTGATGAGCTAGCCTCAATAAAGAGAACTGAAAAAAGAGAGCGCACATATAAAGCTTTTGTCAAAGGGTCTATTAGACATAAATATCAACCCAGTGTACGAACAGTTATCCACACCAACCCATCCACGCAAACGAAAAGAACAAAAACAATGAGCTCCGCTTTAAGACGCTAGTGTTATGAATGGTTGGCATGGTGTCAGGATAATGTGACTTGGTGGGACCTCATGCTACATGTTTGGGGCAAGATGCCGCCTTTGCTAGACATCACTGAAAATTGCTTAATTGCTAAATCTACGTTACAAATCCAAATCCAAATCACACGTACACACAACAGATAGCAGACCTAAATAAACATACCTCGGGATCATTTAATGAGTAACAGATATAAGAAGCTTTTCTGTGACAAACAAGGCAATTTTTATTGTATCTGCACTCTGCAAAAAATTTTTGTTTGTTTGATTAGGATGTTTAACGTAGCTTTAACAGTTTTTCAGTCATATCACTACGATGTCTGCAGTGAGGCAGTTTATAGTGCTGTCTAGCACTGGGGCATCATGCCGCATATATGTAGCATGATATCCCAACCAATCACATTATCCTGACACCAGGCCGATCAGTCCTAACACTAACCTCTAAATGCTGAGAGTTAAGCAAGGCAGCTATTGATACCAGTTTTGTAAGTCTTTGGTATGACTCGGCCGGGGATCGAACCCACGAATTCCCGCTTCTGCGGCGGACGCTCTAACCACTAGGCCACCGAAGCGGTTTTCTGCAAATAATATTATATGTGTTCAGCATTCTACAAAAACACTATACTGGTATCTTCGTTCTGCAAGACATAATATTTATTTGACGTCTGCCGGTAGATACTGAGAAATGAATCTGCCGTATTCTTCTAACATTTTTTGCTAGCTACCGGCTTGTAAATACCCGCTTCGATTAGCATAAATAGTCCGAAATATATTTATCTAACATGTAATCGAACTAGATAAGTTTTTGTCTTCCTGGCAAGTTGAGCGTGATGATCCTGTAAAAACGGGCGTTAAATTTACTTCATTCGACAAGTTAAATCATGTCAAATTATGTCTGATGTGATAATTTCTGGTATATCACTGCGGCCTGGTAGAATCATGTATGAAAGCGTTCGCAGCACAATTGTATTCGTCGTAGTCACGAATAATCTCGCCTTGATTTTATCTGAGTCGTGTACTTGAATCATATGGAGTATATCTGTCTGGTTCAATATTATTATTTATATTACAGAAGGCTATTTGGAGAAACCAGAAATACTGTAAGAAGCTATCGTAAACTAACACAGAAATTCTGATTTGAAATTTCATCTGAATCTACATTTGATGTTACTGCTGTTGAAACATCTATAGTCAAAAGGAATCCGTTTATTAAAAAGAATTTTGCTCACATAATGTAGGTCATAGGAACTGAGGTCATGTGAGAAAGATTTTTCTGCTACGTCATTTCGCGACAAAGTTTATAAATACACAATGTCTAAAGAGCACATACAGTGCTGGAAATGATTCTATATTTGTTATGCGATCAAGCCATATAATCTAATATACTAAAAGGCTTGTCTGATGAGCTGGTATAGTTTTCTGTTCTTAGTGTTTCGTTTACTAAGTTAGCTAGTACATCAAGCAAGTATATTGTTTTAAAGCCCGTGCGAGCTTTGACAAGAACACTTCAAAAGACTTTCAACGCGAGGGCTCAGGATGGATTCTTTTTGGCGTAACAAGATGCGTTATAAGCTCGTCAAAATACGATCCACTACGTTGTCGATCGTAGTACAAATCACGTGAATAACATATCAAAATGCGAAAGAATTAATAACATTTATGTGAATTTGTTTGGTGTCAGAGGCAAATGAAGTCTATATCATATGCTTGTTCTATCTGTGACATGTTAACAAGAAGCTGACTTGCTCTATTTGCATACTGATATACAAGACATTTACTAAGTTTGGATGCAAAACATTCAATGATTGATGAGTGACCTGTACAACAAGCACAACTGCAGAACGTTGTATTGCAAACATTGTTTCCAATTTTTGTCTAACGAAGAGAACGCATTACTGAGAACGGCAGAAACTGTGCCAACGTCGTGAAAACTATCACGCCTGAGAAAAAAGAAACATTCCGCAATTTGATAGCTCAGTCACGTAACTAGTGTATCATTTATAACTTAGGCTCTTTTTGAATCTAAGCTTGTTTCAATATCATATACGAATTGCATTTAAGTCATAAATAATCTATAAGAAGATATTAGGGTATGTTTTGTACACTCTTACGTAATAGTTCGTTTGCTGCGGCAACAACCTAAGCAAGCCTGTACAAATACACTGCGGTAGTCATTGCAGGGAATATTTCATAGAGACCATGATGAGAAAACTTTGCTAACTGAATATTATTTTACCTGTAAATATAACGTGTGATGCATATGGCAGAACAATATATGTTGGCCGCCTTGTGCTGGATATGCTCGCAGCCACGAAGTGTTGACAAATCTAGAGATCACTGTCTTTTAAATTGGTCAATATCGTGTCGCTGCGGATAATAAATGCAAACCGACATTAAGGACCCCATAATTTATTCCAGTCGTATTTCGTATCTGATACCGACAAATCTTTGTAAGTTAGAGAAGATAATGAGCTGTAGATGAAATTACCTCGATACATGTTTATTATTATCTCTGGGCGAATTTCGTTTTATAGACAGCACGCAGTTCATGAAACTTCAGCTTGCAAAGCTTGTCAAGAACACAAAATAATCTCTATGCGCCGCTGTGACTAGACCAGCCTGCTAACATGCAAATGAATTTATCCATATAACTACATAACGGCAAGTGAAAGATTTTGCTGAGACAGTGTTGCTTGCAAATATACAACTGTATAGCACTGACATTTATTAGACCACGTAACGCCTACAACATCTGGAACGATTTCGGCGTAATAAAGTTAGATGAATATTATAATCCGTATTTAAAATCAGACGTACTGCTGTTTGCTGACGAATTTGAAACAGTTCTTGCCTCTTAATGTTATTTGGCACGCTGGATACTGCTTGTTTTCATTATTGTTCTAGACTATTTTAATATTACGCACTTAAGTTGACAAAAAAGCAAGTTGGAAATGTTTAATGGCAAAAAGAATACGCGGTGGGATTTCTTTCATCACGAAAGGACATACCGTAACCAATACAAACTGCCAGTACACGATAAGACACAAACAAAAGCGAAAAACGTATTTGAAAAGGACTGATGTGTACAACGTGGCCGTATTGCAGAAGCTTCCTAAGTGTGATCACTGGTTGATTTCGACGAGTATCTTGTTGAATTTCATGACGCGAAGACCGACTACCCTCTATGGCCAGTCAATTCAATTTGGTCCCGTAGTTTCCATCCAATCAGCGTGGTCGCAGTTGATAGGAAACTGTGGGTGCTGCTCGAAAATTGCCCGTGCAGATGAATTCAATTATTTCCTTCCACCATTTTCGGTTCCGCGTGGCATTTTCTTTGGCATGTGCCGAGGTCATGCCATAGTTCGCCAGGTCTTTTTCCACTTGTTTGATCCAGGTTTTCTTTGGTGCATTTCTTGAGACCTTCCAGGTTTCCGGTCTGGTGCGCCAATCGTATGGCCAGTACGATTGATGATAATGACAAAATGTTCAGTACTGTTTCTATAAAGCTTAAGAAGAAATATGAGGATGGGAACAGTAGAATAGTTACGTTCATTCCACAATTTCCTTGACAAAACTCTATATGATCCGCTACAAACGTTTTAGTCAGTGTCTCGACGTGAAATTGAGACTTACCAAGTTTCATCGTTTGTGCTGTTCATGCAGGAGACTTGCATGAAGTCTTTAGAAAAACTATTTGATAAACTTTCTAATTACACCGGTGCAGAATTGAATGTATACATTGCGCTGTTGACATGTGCGTATGATGTGTGTATTGCAAGGGAGTAGCAATATCAAATTGCGCTTGTATTAGTGCGAAGAGAGAATACTGCCTTCATTATACAAGCAGATGCTTCCAGTTAGCGCAAACCCAAATTGTAGGCCAATTCCGAGAGCGCTGGTCTTCTTATTTTTACCAAGATTATATGTGTTTTTCCCCTTTATAACCACCTCAAGATTTTCTAACATGTTTTTAGTCTTGTTACCATCCACGTGGTCCACGATAAGATTGCATGGGCTACAATGACATTCCGATACAAAACTGTGTACAAGCATTGCCTTTGGTTCTGTATTTGATACAGACCGAGGCACTGTGATGTAGCCGGAATAAAGCTCCCAAGCAGAGTTTGTTGGGTCTTATTTAACCGAGTCCTCTAGTCTCGTAATGTACAGAGTTCTTCATGATATTCGGCGCATTCTTCGGGCAACGATACTGTTTAATCAGTCAGCCATACACCCCTCCAAAACTCAAACCACAAACAAAAATTAGCACAATACACAGACACAAAACTTTCCTCAGGTGTTAACAAAAGAAAACAAAAATTGCAAGCATCCTAAAATAGGCGAGTACTATTTATTTCGTATCCGCTTGTAACAGAACAAGATATAATGTAAGCTGGAACATACTAATATAAGAAACGAATCTATGCTCGAAACACAGAAGTAAAGACAGGGTCCTTTCTCCAGACTATGATATATATCACCGCCTACCCATCTCTAAGTGCACTTTCTATGTAAACGCTGTTGAAGATTTTATAAATACGCCAACATCCAGAGCAGTATATGAAAACGGGGTTAGTTTGCGCGAATTCTGTTTTAAAAGAACAATCCTCGTGTATGGTATTAGCCCAGATAAAGATTTAAGTTAACTTAACAGCTATATAAATTCGATCTCTAGTATGAACGGTCTCTGACGCGGATTCCGAACTGTATCGATGGAAATTGTATACTCATAAGCTTTCTTGCGACATCAGAAGGCTATTGCTGTACCTGACGAATGCCGCCAAGACAGAGTGGCTCAATTTGAAACACCAGGCCTTTCAATAGCTACTAATGTACATCCTACCGTGCCAAGCTTTATGTTGGCACAACTTGTATATCTTGTGAAGCTAACCTATAATCCAAGCCAGGTACCATTTGTGTGAATATAATACTAGCATGTGCGCAGACAGGTGAGGTAACTCGTATGTATACATCGTCAATTTGGTCTAAACAAGAATATAGTAGCACTAATTGGTGTCAAACGATGACTAGCGAGCTCTTCTTGTGCAGTATAGTACATGCGCACAGCAAAGCTTTCGCCGATAACACATTTGTCAAACAATTTTTATTTCTGATGTGAACTCATGTCTACACTACAATCTCACGACGATATTTTTCATTTGTCTGCGCTTTCAGATAGTCGCCTTGTACTATATTTGTTCAAAAATCCTTCAGTAAATGTATTTATATGAACACAACTGTATGGATATTTTGTATGCAGAATAAAAAGTATTTCTGGCCAAAGAAAGAGCAAAACTACAATTCATGTTAAAAGTATTACAAATATGTTGTAATATAAACAGCGTTTATGAACATTAGAATGAGCCCTAAGGGACCTATGTTTATGATGTTTATTGTGGTAACATTGGCAGGGAATCTTTATACAACTGATTGTAAGCGCAAGCCTGTCTTTTATTATAGCTAAAACATATAATACTGGATATATGCCATTTCTATTAGTTGTTACATTGTACGGCACGGTTATAGCTGTTGTTGTTAAGGATAACGCCATCGTCAGCTATATCTGATGACATGGAATGCCTAATCGATTTCATTACAAAATGTGAACGTTTTAAATAGATATATTTGGTGCATGAATGCCAGTCGTACGCTGGAGTGCATAGGTATTCGGACAGAAGAACAAGTCATATCGAACATGCTTGGTTTCCTTCTAAACAAATGTATCTTTACTACAATGACTGCGAGAGTCATCCATATATTATGAAACTATTATTCATACATGTGTGACAGACTGGAAATATAAACTGGATAAAACTATTGGCATAAATATAATTAAGAACACAGAAGATAATCAAACTTCAATATAGTGATTACGTCACAAGGAATTATGGAGGCTCAAAACTTGTATACTAACAGTAATTGATCGCGGGTGTCTTTTTATCTTACTTACGCAGGATGATATGTATGTAGTACATATGTGCAAAATGTACAGCAATTTTAAAACTTATAAAAGACGAAACTTGCAATAAAGCCAATATTTTTTTTTCATGCTGATAATTTCACCGTACATTTAATCTTTTTATTTTGCACATTCCTTACAATGAGTTGGGTTGCCATATTAGATGTACATACATTGTCTTCTCACCAGCAGGCCAATAGTACATGCACACTTGTTTTTAATACTAATCCAGACAATGCAGTTAGTATACAAAGCACACATATTTTTCGCATTGATAAAATAAGAGTTGAAAGATTCATGTAACTACGATAGTGAAATCTACATACCTAGGAAAACTTAACTGTTCGCACAAGCAATAGGAATATTCCGTATTTGCGGTAACTGGGTCATCAGTTAGTTGTTACAAAATGTATTAAAGTGATTATTTAGCTGTCAAACTATCAACTTAAGTGTAGTGGAGATATTTGAACTAATGTGCTGGTTTGCTTAGCATTATTTAAATTTTCTGCTAGTTAAAAATAAGTCCCTAATATTGGTACGAAGACTGATCCAGTATAAATATTTTGTTATGCAAGTGAGCATGGGCTGGGTAGATTCAACTTTGGTAACTATGTTTTACTAACAATATTGTACATAGACTGAATTTTCGACAGTTTTTGTTATTTTCTCTTACGTTGGTCTTAACCATTACGACCTGTATTTACATTATTTGAGATTTTCATTTTTGAATGCAAGATTAGTTGCCCTATTAAGTCATGCCATCTATCTACTCCTAGATTAGACTGCCTTCTTATTATCAATCCTTGTGACTCGCGAATTACCATCAGATGAGATCGTTTACCATTCAGAATAGCCGTATGAGACATTAAAAAGTATTAGTCAATTATAACAGCAGCAGTCTGATGACGAACCTTCAATAACTATAGACTGGTCATCAGTCTGTTGCAACTCTTACAATGGTAAATATATACTTTTTGGAGGGAACTGTTATGGACACTCTAAGAAGAATAAATGTCTAAATTATTGAAATAGAAACAGTGTTAACAACTACAGCATGTTTATAAGATATAAATACGTTACTTTACACACTATTTTGCTATCGTTGAAATATTTATTTTGTGTTTTAGTATATTCATTTTTAACCTGCCAGACCGTGATGTTTATTAGTGTTTCGATCCTCTCTGGTCATTAACAAATTGTATTATAATAATCCGGGCAATGAGGATATATATTTAAACGTAATGAGTAATGCAAAGATTTTATATACCCTTGGTGGACATTTTCGAATGAAAACGGTATTTAGTGCTTGAGGATAATTCTAATAAATAAGTAAATCATATAATTTTACTTTTATATTTGATGTTACAAAACGTTAGAAGAAAATGTCTTCAAATTAAAGTTGTTTTGTTTTCGGCATGTTCCCGCTCAGAAACGGATGAATTTCGTTTCGAAACAATCAAACGATAGCAAATATATTGGCATCGGAAATCGTGTTAAGTGTCGTACATTTATGACTGGCAAAAAGCAGGAAACGTTTTAGAAATTAGGGCAATATGACAGTATTAATTGACCATCTAAGACAATAAAAATTGCAAAATTTCAAAACGAAAGAGATTTGTTTTAAAAATCCCGGACATGCTGAGCAAATGGAAAGAGACCTGGATTTCTAACATAGTATTTATAAAGATAAACTAACCAAACAAATGATCCAGAGTATATTGGTTTTAGAAAAAGCAAATATACAATTAAGTGACTATAATCATATCAACCCACCACAAGCACAATCACCACAATCACCACATCAAAATTCATCAAGTTCTCTTGGGAATCAAATTACTTCCAAAGTTATTTCCGAAATCAGTAGTATAGAAAAGCATTAGATATAGCTGCGAAATATAGTAATAAACTTACTTATTTAAAATATCGGTATTACAGTGACATAGCACATACAAATTGGAGTAAGACCATATATCTCTCTTGTAAGAATAAGGACCACGTCAACGACGATGACCCAGAGTTTATTTGTTGTAATAAAAACGTATCACTGGACAAGAATGTGAGGAAGTCATGAAAAATGTGGGTTTTCTACTCAAGGATGTGGTCTTACTATTTATTCTAAAAACGTCCTTTCTAATGTTGAACGATTATAAATTCTGATTGTCGGTAAACGAGTCGGTATTAATTCTCAATAAATTAATAATGAAGTAGCTGATAATTGTCAAGGATTATTTACAGGCGGCGTCATGGACAATTATGTTTATCAGTCTCTCATCAATTAGTTTTCGAATGATTATCAAAGTAATTAAAAAAATAAATAACAAATAAGATGATTATACACAATACTTAGAGTGGACCGATTATGGTGATAGTAAAAAAAATCGCGATTATCTCAAGCTATTTAAAACATTCTATGGTAATTCACTCGATGATGTTTTGCAGGGTCTGTTTAGATGGATAGCTCCACAAGCAATACCGATTGGAAGGCAACTAGAAATGAAAACTATTAACGTTTGTTCGTGGCTAATGTATTTGAGCTGTTGATAATGTAACCGGTAAAGCGTTTTCAGTAATAAAGGATAGACTTACATGATTAGTACGACGAAAATATCAAACAGTAAAATTACCAAGCACTGAAGTTATGTCCGCAAATGCTGGTAAGGTAATAAATCAAGCAGCAAATCAGAAACTATCTGAGTTGGCTGTTAAAGCGGAATAAATTATAGCTGCTAGTCTGATAGCAGGACGTGGATTTCGTCATAGACGATAATAAATACTAATTATAATACAATGTATATACTAAATACTAATTATAATACAATGTTTAAAAGTATATCTGATCTAGCATTCGACATGGACGTGCCAGTTCTTAAAGATGAATCTCAACGCGATTATCAAGATTATTCTTAGGAAGAAAGACAACCTAACACACGCGGACGAATTGAATTACATGTTTAGGACACAATTAGATATATCTTGCCCTCTGAAGCGTTTATTGAAGCAGAATGTGAAATTCTGAAGAATGGTGACAATAATGAATATGGAGTTGCTGTTAAAATTGCGTTTGTTAATAATGGAATTTTTGCATCATTTGACAGTGCTACATACATGATTGATGAAAGAATTATTGAGTAAATTTAGATGTTGATGCTGCTACAACAATAATAGGCTTAGTCAGATATACAGACAATTCCACAAGAACAATAGAATAGGTCGATCAATGGTGCTTGCCAAAGACACTTGTAACCATCCCGAACATAAAAGGTAACTATTAGTAACGTAAACAACGCTGCAGAACAAACACCTGCATTATTTTTTATGAATGTTAATTTCAACTTAGGATTTGCGACACGTCGATCAATGTGAGAGTGTAATATAAGATTATTTATTGCAAAGTCACTGTCACACATCTTTAAATTTTGTAGAAATATTAGAAATGTTTTTTTGGTGCCAATCATACGATAGTTCTTGTAAGAAATACTACATACAATGAAGCTATTTGGCGACACGTTCGTGTTGCTGATGCTATTAAAGTAACATATCAAAACTCTTAATGTGGATGCCGCAAATGACTCCAACGATTGCTGCAGAACAAAATTTTCTTTATTTAATGGATCAAGGTGGTAAATTAGCATTATCATGGTTGACGGGGATAACATATAGCGTCCAAAGTATTATCAATGGTTTATTTACATGGCATATTGCAGCACAACAAGGTGTGTTTGCACCACTACATATTTTCATTGCTTTTCAAAGTTCAGCTCCATTAGGTACTCAAAAATAAAGCCATATGATATTGGACACACCTAGAGTTTCTGACTTTTCTTAAAGAATAAATAACCAAGAATAAGCATCTGTAAATGTTTTACTAAAGATTGATCCAAATCATGTAGCACGTGCATATCATCGTTTAATGACATGTATGGGTCGTGATCAAAATATAGACATTTGTTTGAAAACATCACAGTTAGATTTTACAAATCTATATCCGATTTATTACGTATCAATAGAACATCTTAATTAAACGAAACAAACTGTCGTTGATATACATTGTCGAGCTCGCATACATATAACTAGTGTTGCTATTGCTAATTTAAAGAAGCAATTGCACACAAACTCGCAAGATAAATGAGCGAATGAGGAGTTAAATCTTGCACTTATCATAAATGGAAAGGAGATAATTGGACTCTTGAGAGATCGGGTGATAAATACATTCCAAGGACCATCATTAGGGACGCAATATCCACAGTATCTAAAGATATATTTAATATATGTCGTGATTGGTTTTTGAAACAAATACTGTTGTGATAATGTGCAACGATCATGGTCGACCGCCACCATTTGTTGGGTTGTCTCCGTGTGAATGGCTGAAAAGTTTTATAGATTATTATGAAGAAATAATTGATGATTGTCGAGCGCTTGATCCACAATGAAGAGAGCTTACGAAATTAATCAGACTACAACCGAATAAAGTTCAATGTGAAATTATGCGTGATATAATTTCTGAAAGAAATATAGGCAATTTTTGGAATTTGTGAAGACCAGATGATTTGATAGTTGATAGTTGTAAGCAGAAAGATAGTTCTTGATACATTTCAAAAGCAATTATTATTGTTTGATAAAACAAAATATCCAAATCTACCCGTAAAATTTATGTTATCACCCAATATATACTCGACAACCAAATATTGAAACCGATACACCAGGCTCTTCAGACAATCGAATTCTTCTGTTAATTGGTATTGTTGTAATTCCTTCAATGTTGTTGAGAAATATCATGGACTCTAAGTAAGATAAGCACTGACATTCCAGTCATCTCTAAGATTAAGCATCTCTGATACAGTTGTTTGGAACGTCGATATCTATCGAATGGTTAAATTTAGTTTATATCACAATGTCTTTGGTTAGAAGAATATCTCAGCTGTGGAAGATTATTTATAAATTTTACAGAAACTTCTGGCACCAAGAACGAAGTTGTTACCGATGATAGTAAGATAGTAAGATAAAAATGTTCAGTCATACACAATGTAAAAAAAAACCCGAAACATTCATCTTGACGCTGAATTCATATTATATATATATATATATATATATATATATATATATATATATATATATATATATATATATATATATATATATATATATATATAATAGTAATAATAAATAACCCATTCACAGTGTTTCGTCAAGGAAAATGACATAAAGAATAACTCTTTTGTTTTCTTTATCAGCTTCAGCTAATTTTCAATTGTCTTGTCAGCGTTCAGTTATTTGGTTTAGGACGAAATGAAAAACAAAATCTAACTATATTTCACGTTGCAAACATTTCCTCTTCACATAACGATGACACAGCTTAATCTCCATACAGATATACCCATAAAATGTACAAGGTTGTTAACATTGCTCAAAATGTTATTTTGACTGTGTACACTGAATCATAGACATCTGTTATTTGTATACCAGTATCACTCACCAAGCTAACTGGGAAGATTTTAAACCTAATTCATAATATTATTTATATTTTTCAACTAGTTTATTATTAGTGAACTTTCTGAGTTCTCTAATACTAGTTTATCTGGCTCCGAAGCTCACGTGACATCCTTATTCTATATGATGCTGAGAGCCTGAATGATCATTAAAGGCATACAACCTAAGTAAAAACGAATGAAATTATATATTTCTTTTTTCAGTTCGTGAGTACTTATTTAGTTGAAACAATTACGATTCCGAACTGTTACTGAAGCCGAAATCAGTCTAGTTTCGGAAATTTTGTGATAAAATACGCGATTTTTCATTATTGTTTGGCAGACAATATATATTCATGTAACCTCTGAGTTGACATCTCCCGAACATTAAGAATTTTAACCATGCGCAAACACGTGTTTACAAACATAATGGCGTACGCGACTATAAATATAGATCGAAAGCCAAAACGTACAGATTCTGAAAGGAGGGGGAAAAAAGCTCTCTGAGCAAATTATGGCAGCACACGCATATGTATTAGTGACCATCATGAACGATGAAATAAAAAGAAGTCCACTTTGAGCTCGAAAACAAAACTAATCGAGAGGTCGCCAGATTCATGCTGGATAGGTGAGTCGCAATTTTGCAATGAACATTCAAGTTTTTATACCGCTATTTTATTTCTGTATTGTTTATCAAAAGTTTTAAAATAACATATTTTATATTAACTGGCATTATTCCATTTAGCTTGAAATAAAATGTCACAGCCCTGCAACAATATTGCTGAAATAACCATGTACACTATGAAAATATACTGCTGCTATTCTTGAGGCTACCAAAGTGGATTTAATTATCATCTTCATTTCGAACGCAACCATAAGACTTTATTTAGAGGCAAGCAGTCACTACTGTATTTTTAATGAAAATTATATATAATGTAAATGGTAATGGCTGTAAATGAAAGTAATGCAATACAGTTAAGTATATTTTATGCATACTGTTATTTGTAAAGTATATACAATTATTGTGTCTAAGTAGTTATGAATTGAATGGAAGTGCAAGCAAAACATCAGAAACAGAGAAAAATGTTACAGAAGACATGGCCACAACTTCTACATCTGTGCCAACAATTCATAGGATACAAAATTCCTGCTGTCTGATATAACCACATCAGAATCAAATATGGCATCTGTGTAAGTATTACTAAATTTTATTAAATTTTATGTATATGTACTTGTTTACAATAATTTTGGTAGATGGACATCTAAGGAATTACCTGGAAATGTATCATTCTATATTAGTTTAATATTTTGCAGATGGTAAAGATTGTACATTTTGTTAAAAAAAATTTGTTTTATTTAGAATAATATTTTTTATTGTAAATTGTTTGTTGGCATATGTCTTTTTTGTTATTGATATGTTCCTCATCGTGCTGTTTGTATTTTAGTTAAAGGGCCTCAAGGGAGAATAGTCTTTGATTAAATTAGTCACCCCTTTAAATAAGTTATTATTATTATTATTTCTTGAAGCATTATCATTCCCATCATAATAACCAAGATAAAAGATAATGCTTTCTTTTGATACAAAACTAAAGATTCCCAAGTTCAACATTAGTATTTACACATTTCAAAATATTATTTTAAGGGATACAGTCTTGTTTGAAGTTGAAAAACTTAAGGAGAAGGAAAGTGTTATGATGGAAAAGTCTAAAAGTTTTGTCAGCCCATTTGAGAAAGTATAGTAACAAAAAAAATTGTGATACATACATAAAAGGGGAATATTTGTTTTAAGTATATTAAAAAAACAACCATTATGATACATGCATGATATATGTAACTAAACTAAAAGTAATGTATAGTATTGTATTTGTATTTGTGGATGGTATTTGTGTATGAACCAGAAAGTTGCTCCCACAAACGCTTTCTTTTCTGTCTATTATCAAAAAAGTAAAAATTGTGTAATTACAATTTATCTTAAATATAGTATCGATGCATAATTGAAATAATGAAGATATACTGGTTATCACAGACAGAAAAATGAATACATTGTATTATAAATACAAATCACACTGAGGCCATAGTTATGGTTTGTCCATTTAGTACACATGGAGAGGGCAAGGGGGGTTTACCCACATGCATATGCTTGTGTATGTGGGTGGTGGTCTAATGATAATGTATGTACACATATACATCGATAGTAATTTGTCTAATATGTAACCTGCTTGACTGGGTTCAGTTGGTGTTTGAGTTTAGTGGACAATAGAGAAACTTTTTCAAGTTATGCAGCTTATTTCTTTGACACAGCCAGACATTCAACATTGGTGGACTATCTGTTATATTAAATACATAATATTATTAATTCTTGATCTTTTCTGTGTGGATTAAATATAGGCTGTTCTACAGAAGGGGGAGGGCAATCACGTGTACGCAGATGGGGTGTGTGTAAAAAAAGTATGCATGTGTACAAGAAGTGAGGGATAAAGCTTTGCCCGATTTTTTGCGCACATGAACATTGTTGGAATCAAGATTTTGTTTCCGGATGTTTTACATTTTTTGCTTGCAATCTAATTCACACCGGTCTGGACTATACACAGACAGGTGAACATTTGCAAAAGTAGGATAAATTGGGGATTGGAAGTAAAAAGTGCCCAGGAGGAAATTGATGGGTCAGAAGAAGAAAAAACTCCAACTTTTACCTTTATGCAGATGCCGAATGATGTTTCTAGCACACCTAGGCATATATCTAAGCAAAAAATTGTTGGAAGCAGATGTATTTCGATGTATTCAAAATTAGCCCACAAATGTTTTCCCTACCCCCATTTCAGGTTAAAAGGAAAAAAATTGTATGGGTGGAATGTTATTCTCTGCCTGTATAATGCTACTGTACCTTGGCATTTTCATCAAAACAGATTTATGGGGATTTATAAATTTTAAATAGTTCTCTGCATCTGAATCAATATATTTATTTCGTCATTTTACTTTGTTTCAGAAGTACAGCTGAACTGGAGAATTTCCAGAAGTTTCATTTTATTGTATGCCTCCAAAAGACATTCATATAAGGAATATGTTGGCAGCTCTTGATCATAATAACAATCATATTGACCGTGATGTGATTGTAAACACAGATGGAAAAATAAGGTAATAAACTTTATTCTTGTTTGTTAACGTAATAATTAATTTTTGTTAAAATATTAATGCTTTACCTGAAAGTTGATAAACCAACTGTTTGCGGTACAATTTAATTTTTTACAGAAGAAATTTTTTAAAATAAATTTTCTAAACCAATTTTGGTTAGAATTAGTCTAATGTAATTAGAAAATTCTGTAAATGATCTAAACATTTTTATGATATATGAGTAAGATACATATTTGTTATTTTGACATTTTCATCTGTAGCGAAATGATTTGTTACATGTAATTGTATGCAGTTTTTATTTGGGCTTTTGAGAATTAAAAAAAATATAAAATGACATTGTCAGTGAAATGATTGCATTTTCTTGTCAGATACCAAAGGTAATTCTACAAAATAGTGAGAGATGGTCTGCAAACCCAAAGAAAGCTGATAAACAATACCTGTATATTCCAGAAATAATTATAAAAATATTGAACATATTGAAAGATGAGGTTAGATGCTAGAGTTGTCATGAACCAACCAGTTGTTTTGGACATGAATGATCCTAGATGAAAATCTGATGTTCTTGCTCCAGTACCACCACCACCTACAAAAGAGATTGTTACAAAGCAGAAACCTCATTTTAAAGTTAAAATGATCTAGGCTTTGTAGTCAGGTAACACCTATTCATATCAAATTGTTATAGAGAGACTATTCTAGTGATTGTATGGCAACAAATGGTCCCTACCATGGACCCATATAGACTTTGACTAAGTCTTTCTTGAAGTGCCTACCATGAGCCAAAGTCCAAATGTTTTGTGTAAATTTGCAGTCCGTAAGATTTCTAGCATACTTTGAAGAAGACAAAATGTACATTGGAGCAAATGACTTCAATCCATACTCTTCATCTTGACTTCATTGCTCCCACAAGATATTACTGTACCTATCAATAGACAACACACTGAAGCATTAAAATTGATATATAACTGAATTGGATCCTTTTTTCCAACAAAACCCATCAAAGAACATGTGTTGTGCCATGTGAGTGCATCTTAATTTAGCTACACAATTTTTAGATTTATTACAAACATCCAATATTAGGACTGCACATTTATGGTTTTATTATTTGCCTAAATACTGATAGCATATATATATATATATATATATATATATATATATATATATATATATATATATATATGTTTTTTCATGAAAATCAATTAAAGAAGAAAACAGCATTGAGCTTAACACATTGTTTCGAATTCCACAACATAGTATTGTCCCGAATTTATGACTACATTATTAGGCTAAATCTTCTAACACAAAATATTTAGAATTAAATTAAATATTTTGCTGAATTTATTTGCCCAATTAATTAAGAATACAATGTAATTAAGTGGTTTATCACAGGTGCAGCGATGTATATATATATATATATATATATATATATATATATATATATATATATATATATGTGTGTGTGTGTGTGTGTGTGTGTGTGTGTGTGTGTGTGTGTGTGTGTACGTAGCTACCCTAATTTTAAAAGAAATGCAATAGGAAACATAAATGGGGGTGGGCTTAATTTCAATATTTGTTTCCCTGCAGTAGTTTGTTTAGGTGATGTACTAAAGTTTGGCATTGAGTAAATGGCAATCACTTGTGTCAAAAGCATAGAAACCAAGCACATGATACTAAAACATCAATGTAATTTCTATAGAACTGTCTAGTATTTTAGAATGAGATGTCTATAATCAATCTTTTATAGTAATGGTACACTAGTATCTCATATAAAAGTCTCTGGGAGACAAAGAAAAAGGAAGAACGGAGGCAGAAGTTAGACGGACTGGAGGAAATTGGACTACCAGTCCAGATAAAAATCATACAGATGAGTAGGAACGCAGGACAGGAGGAAAATCTATTACACTAATAAGATGATAAAATAGATCATAACTTGGTCGATTTATTAAAGACGAGTGATAGGGTTTTAATTTGAATTTCATTTCATTTCGTTTGAGAGATGACTGTTTTTTAATGATATATTAAATTGTTTATTTGACTTTCACAGTTAGTGTAGTCATTAATTTAGCTGTAGGCACCACTGACTGGGGGCTCTGAGCATTGCATTTCTCTATCACTACTTCAATTCCTCACAAAAACAAGCCGGGGGGGGGGTCTTTTGTAATAATTTAAATAATATTGGGAGCACCCCACCCAACCTAATTAACACGGAAAACATCTATATATGCCATAATTATTCTTAGATGATATCCTTCAGTTTTTTATGCCTGACTGTACTCTTGAATTAAAGTTATGTCTGTACATGCACATTTGTACTTATATAAGTTTAGTACATTTCATAATATATAACAGTTTTACAGTGTATGCAGTTGTGTACATTCATCTGGGTATTCATATAAAGGTTATAATTATTTCTATAGTAAATTAACACATTTTAAAAAAACTGAAAATTTTATGCTTTTAATTGGTGTCAAGTATATTTGATTTAGTTGTAATAAGACGGCTGATGATGCACATATGTAATATAAGCATTCAAGATTGCTTTTAATGAACTAGTAATTTAGTCCTAAAAACCTTATTTTGTTTCCAGAGCCATTTTGTTTTACATGTAATTGAAATTAATGAGCAGTATCTGGATAAAATAGTATCCTAGTGTTTGTAGTTCTGTTGATATTTACAAGCCAATCTGGATTCATGAAACACTGCAACAAGTTTTGCTTTCTCAACTCAATATGAATATGCGTTATTTATCATTTAACTTAATGTGTTACTGTATATGCACGATTAAAATCATGTTCACCAGTGTACTTTTGCTCTTTACATCCTTTGCATCCCAAGACAATGCTAGTCAACTTCAGTTCATCCTATGCTTTGAATAAATAGTCTCCTCACAATTGCTTTAAAAACATAGCCATACATATAATCATTGTTTAGTGGTTAGGTAGCTAAAAAAATGTTTAACAAAACTTGTTCATGCAAAATAAAATTTGCATACTGCAAAAGAAATGCTTTATACAACTTAAAATTCAAAATAATATATAATATTCACACATCATATCATTGGATAGATCACCCAAGTCTTCCTTGAGTAAAGCCATGGTACTGCCCAAAATTATTTATCCATTATACGCCATACACAACAGCTTGGAATGACATGTCTGGTGCCAGTACTTAGGTATCCGTTAAGTCCATTAAAACAAACTGCCTATTAGCAATATGCTTTTTCCCTCGGTTGTAATCATTATCTTCTTCTGCTGCCAGGTCATCTTGCATATACCTCTGTGCAACAATGAGCACGACTTCATCTAAAACAACCAGGTCGAAGTCCTGCAGAAATGTTTTTAAAGATTGTCATCAAAAAAATTCCAAATAAAATAAATGAATTAAATGTTATGTGGGAAAATATTAATTTTTGTGTTATGCAATGAAGCAAACGTATATACAAACAAATGCGCAAATCACATCGACTATCGGATACGTGACAGTGAGGTGGTAATGCAAATGCACAAGAAAATCAACTTTATTCTGAACCTAAGAAGCGACTTTAGCGAGACCTGTTAATAGCGGTTCTGATTACAATGATACAAAATATCATATTGTTAGTTGGTTTATCTTACAACGTAACACAATCTTACAAACACGACAAGTAAACACTTTCAAGAATGGCCCCTTAAAGGAACCTCTTATTGTCAGGATTTTCATTCATATTAACTTTTTTGCCTACTTCTTGTAACTTATCATATATAATGAGAAATCTATAAGCAATATATATATATTGTGGGTGACTATAACAAACTAAGGAGAAGGACAGACGAAGAAATACGAAGAATAAGACAATAATTACATCAACACATGCTTACCGGGACTTCCATGTTTGTTGGCGCGCGTCACGTGAAACTGCGACTTCGGAGAATATCGGTAAATTCCGTTTCTGCATAATTAATTAGCAATCCGTACAGAAAATCATTATATTTTCAGTGATTAAACTTACAGTTGTACATTTTTCGAATCTGAGCGACCTGTAATTACTCATTATTTATACTATACGTTTCATAATATCATGCATTTGCTAGATCAAAAAAGTCGAGAATCTTAGGTTGTGTGCCTTTAACATTGAGTATGGTTCGAGCTGACAGTGCCAAATTGGGCCCTGGAAAGAGCCTAAATGATCATTAACAATCAGTATGGTTTGAGATAACACAGTGCCAAATTGGGCCCTGAAAAAGAAGGGAAAAAAACGCATTATTAAGAAATTGCTTTATTGAATATTTTGTAATAGAAAATGTCTTTTTATCTTCGTCCTAACTGTTTTGTTATGAATATTTAATTTAATTACTCACTCACTTTTTTCATGATTGTGGATGAGGGTTTTGAATATAGTTTCTACATACTTGACGTTTGTCATAACTATAACTGATAAATATGTTTACCAGAATTTTAGTTCAAGGATTAGAGGTACTGTGCATGTAACTGATTTGGTAATCCAGGACATTCAATTGCAACGTAGGTCACGTGGTGTTGTATATAATGTAGATTTGCTAAGCATTATTCATTCATGTTTCATATATCATTTGTTAGGAATGTATGATCAGCGCTTATATTTCAGATCAGATACATTCTAGAAGAAATATTGATTGAACATTTTAGTTGGAATGACAAAGTACTCATGGATGTTTTGGAAAAAGACATTAGATTGGGATCGTGGAGAACTAATTAAAAGACATTCTGGATTTTATAAATGTGGTACATCACGACAATAAAGACCATATTGATATATTAGAATTCATTAGGAATGTTCAATACTTTTGGATTTTTGATTGGAGATTTATGATTATCTCAGAATAATTCACAGTATTATAAGTGTCTCTTAAATTTACACTGTGTAATGTAGAGAAAAAAAATTATTTGCTGATTTTATTAAACTTCATGGTTTTACTTCGTGTTGTTACGTAGTTTATGACTCAGAGTCGTAACAATTTATTCAGTGAAAAGCTCATGACAAAGATCAAAGCATTACTGGCATGGAAATTAAGAGGATTTCATGAAGTATTATACTCGTACTTTGCGTGAACAAATTACTGAGACATTTTATTTCTACTGGGCATAATACATTTTGAACACTGCCATGCTTATGTAAATCTAATCGTTCGCTACTTGTTTTGTACTCTGCTTACTTCTTTTGCATTTATTTTATGATTATTTAAATACTTCTTACAACATATGTTTTGCATTATTTATAGAACTAAATTAGTAATATTGTTTCTCTTTATATGAAACAATATAAGACTTTGAAGCGTACTTTGTAGTAATTTCTGTTACAATAATCTTATCATAGTAAAAGCAATAAACGAAAAGTATAGAAAGACAGGCAATAGCTGAATGTGCTATTTTAACTAAGTGTCGAGACAGGTTCGTTATAAAGTTATTACGAATATTGTTCAACTAACAGCATGAACTGGTAAGACGAATGTCACATGACATACTATTTTCTTAAGAGATTCATAACCAAAGGCACGGCTGTCCTTACATCAAGTAGATATACTATGTTTTGTACTTTCGTATGTCAATATTTGATTTCAAACGAATTCAGTCAACTTTCGTTTTAGAAAACATCATTTTTCAGAGTTGGGAAATAGAATGAGCACCAGACGTGTGTTACGGCTGTAAACGTAAATACTTAATGATTTCAGGGGACACTGGCACAGATAACGGATAATTGTAGATGCTTTTATATTATTCTTTTCCTTTTTCAGTATAAAAAAATATTTGTACCGCATATTTATGAACTGGAAGAAGAAAAAAACATTATCCTTACTTTTAATAAAATAAGTACGACCAATATCTTCCGATTACAGTGAGAATGCCTGTCGTAATTCTAATCGCTAAAAGCACCAATTTGATTCCATATAACCATGAAGACACAAAACATTGATTTTTACACCTCGCTGCCACCAATATTGAATTTATGGAACCTTGTTTAGATATAATATTTGATTTGTCATCTCTGTCGGTCATAAAAAAGAATGTAAGAGAAATAGTTTTAAAATAATCCCAAGCGAATACACATGCCAATCTTCCTCCATAAGCTACACATTTTAAAATTCAAACGTTCCATGATTCGTTTACACTAATTCGTTATAAGATATTCAAATAATTTAAACATCGACTGATATTATCGATACCGATGCAGCGCTATGGCTGTTATGAGAGAGAGAGAGAGAGAGAGAGAGAGAGAGAGAGAGAGAGAGAGAGAGAGAGAGAGAGACTGAATTATTATAAAATATAAATAACCTGCTGACAATTGAATATTTATGATCCCAAAAGATGTCACATTACTTGTAAATTACGAGAATAGTTGAGTGTAATTCAACAAAGCAAATGCAGCCAACCGTACCACTCTTTCCCGATAAAGTGGAATGCTTTTGTTTTGAAAATAAAAAATTCATGATTAAAACTACACGCAGTAGAAATTGAATTAGTTACTGTCATACGGTGACTCGGATATAAACTGGTCAACGTGCCGCACGAATGAATGATTTGATTGAAATAGATAGCAACGACAAAAAGTTGAATTAATTTTGGCCAGTAAAATAAACAATATATGAATATTTGTTACTTAAGCTATATATTTATGAGACTAATTCCAACATGGAAGACGTTTTGAGTCACTCGATATGCCCATCAAGTAAGTTGATAGATGAGGCTCATCGGGAGGCTATATTTGCATCCTGATTTATAGAAAAAAGAAACATTTATTCTTGTGTTCTCTTAGTCATTGGACGTAACAAAATAAGGCGCATATGTATTTTCATCCTAAGCTGTACTACAGCCATATACAGAGATGTCATGTTTGTTGCATATATTACTGTACGCGTACACACGATATTAGATTACCTTTAATTGACCAAATATTTCATATTGATTTCACTGCATATCACCAAATGACCGTCAATGCCATGGCAGAGAGAGAGAGAGAGAGAGAGAGAGAGAGAGAGAGAGAGAGAGAGAGTGTGTGTGTGTGTGTGTGTGCTTATCAATTTTTAACATGATTTGTCTATTTTGGTTATGTCGCTACGATCTCAGGCAGTTTGGCAGTTTATAGTAATATGTTGCACTGGGGTATCATGTCCCAGACACTTATCATGATATCCCACCCAATCAGATTATCCTGACACCAGACCAACTCGTCCAAGCATAAACATAATGCTGAGCACCATGCGAGGCAGCTATTAGTATCACTTGTATAAGTCATTGGTATGACTCGGCATTGGGGCTTGAACTCGCAACCTCCCTCATACGAAGCGGGAAGTAACAATTTTTTCCACCAGAGCGTTCAATGAAATCTCTTGAGCATAATGTCTTTACCTTATCAATTATTTGTAAACTATAATGCAGAGCCAACGCAGGAAAAACATAAGCAGTTTGACCCTACAATTCATTAAACGTACTAAACAAGCCAGCCAACTAACAAAAACAAACAACTAGTAGTATAATGCAGTATACAAACCCTTCCAAAAACATAATGGATAGATAGTCTAGCAGATTGTATGAGCTAATCGTGAAAAGACATGTGTGATATTTCCATTTCATGGCAGGCTAGAACTACAAATGTTATAGATAATCCCCTTAAGATTAACACTGTTACAGTTTGTAGTGTGTAACACACATAGTTTGACACGGTTACAGTTTGTAGTGTGTAACACACATAGTGTGACACGGTTACAGTTTGTAGTGTATAACACACATAGTTTGACACGGTTACAGTTTGGAGTGTGTAACACACATAGTTTGACACGGTTACAGTTTGGAGTGTGTAACACACATAGTTTGACACGGTTACAGTTTGGAGTGTGTAACACACATAGTTTGACACGGTTACAGTTTGGAGTGTGTAACACACATAGTTTGACACGGTTACAGTTTGGAGTGTGTAACACACATAGTTTGACACGGTTACAGTTTGTAGTGTGTAACACACATAGTGTGACACGGTTACAGTTTGGAGTGTGTAACACACATAGTTTGACACAGCTGCAATTTAGAGTTTGATAATTTGTTGGACATAGAGTTTGACAATGCGAGCAGCTAAAGAAAATTATAAATACCAGATAGCGACATGATGTCTAAGTCTTTGCTTACTTGTTGAACAAACAAGTGTCAGAAATAAACACTGAGAATACTGGTTATCTCATTAAACCTTTCTAAATCACATGTCAGGCATGTGTAAATACCTTGTCAATGTATACTTTGTTTCTAACACTTGAAAACAGATATAATTTTGACTTTTATCCCAGATCCCCTCATACAATAAATTGAATGGTTTGACTATCCCTTGAACTATCCATTTGCACGGCCCCACACTCAGAATGTTTGCCGAAGCCACGTGGAAGAGCTGCGAATCTGGATTTTCAAAGTATTGTATGTGTTTGAACCAGTATGTCAATTCCTGAAGATCTTTTATCAAAAAATCATATGTACTGTCTCAAACTATGTATGGGAAAAACTACAAACAAAGTAATGATACGATACTCACTAAAACCAATATTTGAAATTGAGAAGAGAATTGTACTCAATTGACAAGTGTAAAAATTATAGAACTCGCGTCAGGTCAACTGGTTACTGCCTGATCATGAGAGAACTACAGTTTGCTACATAGGAATGTCTGGAAAAGCAAGTTTTCCTGCTGATTGGTACATGAAAGGCAAAAACAAAATCTTTATATTGGTACATTTGATGAAACTTTTATATTAACTGTGTTCATATGGCTCATTTGAGAACGTAATTTGTAGATCTCAACATTGTTGAATATTTATATAACTTTTCCTTTAAATCATGTCCTCGTTTACTTTAACAATGGAATGATACAATATGTAATGCATTTCCTACTATGTTTTAATCGATTCATTTCTTAAAAATCATTGAAAGATGGATGAAACGTGTTCTTTAAGCCGTCACTAATGCATTTCGTCCAAGATAATCCTATACGGATCTTTTTTCGCAAGAACGTTTCCGTTTCAAGATGCACCCACACATAATAGTTTTAAGTTCTTGGTGAATGAAGTCATCAAAATAGTGCAATAATGCAAAATAGTTGTAAAATACAAGAATGGCAAATTTTAATATCATGTATAACAGTTACTTCGTTTCTCTTAACGATCTCAAAAATGAGTTTTCAAGAGCAGTCAAGTGGAAACGGAGGTCTTTACCCTATCATTATCTCAAGTGGAGAACGGACTTCTCAGGTAGTAATGACTTATAGTGCATGGTTTCATAAATCAAGAACTCAAGGTAGACATGTTGAACCCACTTAAATGAATTCTGAAAATATAAAATTGTATCTGTATATTTTGAAGTGAACAGCTTTAAACTATTAAACTATACGAGGTATTAGAATACATAAAGGCTGAGGAGATGTTTCTTTCATGGTTTATTCCACAAATTTAGTCATTGCAAATTTTGCTTCTGGAGCGTGTAAGACGATTCAAAAAGTCGCATTTCCCTACTCACTTAAATGGACGAAGACCAAAGAGACCCAGTGCTACTTAATTGTATCGAAAGCCTCGTTAAAAAAATTTTTCTTTCATTCCTTTCAGTACGTAAGAAAGAAATGTTGCAATTATCTCAGAGCAATATACATTTCAAAGAAATGACTTTTACTCTGTACGATATTGATTTCTTTGTAAAAGCAAAATAATAATAATAATAATAATAATAATAATAATAATAATAATAATAATAATATTAATAATAATTTTATATTTCTTAATGCGAACAGGACAGGTTTCCTGATGTGATTAAGCAAACTTGTAAGTTTTAATATCCGCTACGAATGGTAGACATCACAGTACGCAAAGAACCCTTGAACAGTTGTATGATACATGAATTGAGACTTGCATTAAAATGTTAATGACACAAGAAAATATCGGGGCATTTTAATGTCCAAAATTACCATTGCGAGTTCGTTTGAAGACGGTTGAAACGGTCAATCCACTACGCTCTTGAAAGTATTAGTCGCAATTACCAATGATACTCGAATCAATTCTAATGAAATTAAATGGACCTTACATATTGTGAGGGGAGTGTGGGGGATGGTGGATGGGGATGGGATGGTGTACAGGCACCATGTACAGTTACAATGCGGGAAGGGTGGAAACCTGTTAATATGGTGTCCCGTAGCCTAATCATATATAAGTGTCCATACTATGGTACTAAGGCACGTGTAAAGTTAGTCATGGCATGGGTTACATCAATCCATTTGTGCAGTATTTGTCTGTTTCTGAGGTTAATTATGGTCGACCCTTATCTACGAAATAAAATTCTTACTTATTGGTCATAAATATGGACCTGCGATGCGAGAGTTAAATCGAGCCTGCACCTAAACTTTGCCATAAGCTAATTACGAAAAAATATTATTTACGCTGGGTAAATGGATTGTCACATAACATCTTCTTTTCAATTGTCTCCGTATAACTTTTTTGTTTAAATGTTAGGCTAGAGCTAGATTGCACACTGTATGATACGGGCCGTATCTTGAGTCTCTCCAACAGAGATATGCCAATGACAGAACAGATGCATAGTTTCTTCAGCTAGTAAAAAGAATGGTAATAAATATACCTACATTTTTGCATCATGAATTTCCTTTAATTGTTCTTACTAAGATAGTTCTTCAAATCTGACGGACATGTCCTGCAAAGCCTTTTACAAAACAGGAGCTGTACTGGAATTTCGAATAGTATATTTCCAGCTGCAAATCGTTCACATTATTTCATTCAGTTGACCTAATAACCCAGTCCATTATAAGCAGAAAAGCAGAATTGAACTGGATCAACATATAAAAGAAATCCACGATTTTAAGTAGATCAAAACGACAATTCTTTTTTATACTGATGTAGAGCGCGCGACTAAGTTAAAAGGTCGCTGGTTGGAGCTATGTGTGCATGAACACTGTTACTGTGTTCTGCTGAATCTATGGTTGTAAATTTATTTTGGAATAAAGCATAACTTCAGTTGCATTGTTTTTTGTAATCTGTTTTATTGTTAAGCCTTAGGGAGTTAAACAAAATGAGCTTATTAAAGGTTATAGCATATGAATGGGAAAATGTGAACTCGTTTTTTTCTTTCTGCAAAAAACGTTACGCCGTAAGGTTGTGTAGTATTTTCCAGAAAGGCTCGTTCATATTTTCCCAACCAAATGCAGTAACCTATAAAAATAATCCATCCTAATTATTATCTGACATCACTCCATCCCTGTTGTCATTGAACGATACTCCTTATTTCGCCGTGAGCCCACCATCCAATAATTAATTACCTCGAAATAGTCAACATCTTTACTACTAGTATTAATATTAGCAGTAGTCTCTTATAGCTGTTTATATATCCTACGCAATATTTTCCCTCATATTATTTTAAAATAGAAGCTAAACACGTTCACAGACATTAGTAATAGATAATCACTAAAACTTACATTCATAAATAACATTTACAAAAAAATAAAAATATGCAAAACAAATATAAATACTACTGTAATAATGATGATGAAAATAATAATAATAATAACAATAATAATAATAATAATAATAATAATAATAATAATAATAATAATAATAATAATGACAATTTTGAGTGCAAATAATTGATCAGTACTTTTATTGCCAACAGAACTACCTATGTATATATTCATTTCGCACGTAAAATTTAGTTTATCCACAGATGCAGATTTCCGACATTCTGGCTGCATCTCAGAAACAAGAGCTAAACATCTTTATGTCACAACTTTATAAGAAAATTATGGACCACTAATCGTTGTTAAAACAAATATAATGCCAAGTTCCTGGACCACACACAATCTTTTACATAATTAGGATAGGATGTTCCATTAAAATACTTTGTATTTAGAGAAGACATCATTCAAGTTGATCAAATTACTAAATACAGTGCCGTCGTTTAGAATCGTACTTGAATATATGGTAATATTTATGTTTCTAGTTTAAATGTTTGAAATGTTTTAAGTTCTGGCTATAGTTGAGACAGCCTTCGAATAATTGTATCAGTTCCACTTAGAAATGGCATATTAAAAGCTTGTGTCTGTTAACGGCAGGTTTGAAACAAGGCTATATAATACTATTTGTTTATATTTTAAATGCAGATACATATAGAGTACAGTGGCACTATGCGCTGATGCCTCTATTTGCGAAATAGCAAACGCCAATTCAGCAAATGCTGTGATATCATCAGCTGCGATAGTAAGCGACCTGTAAAGAATAGCTGAGGCGTATTAGAATATTTGATCTTGTTGTACACGTACTGATATTTATTAAAAAAAATTGTGCTGATTCCCCATCAAATACTGCCAATGTTGCTAAAATTAGAAAAACAGGTGATGTAGCTGCAACATTTCTCGAGACTTAATCTGTTTCTGACAAATCTTAACATCCAGTGAGATTTAGAAATTAAAACAACAAAACAAAATAACAATACGTAATTATATATTCATGTCATAAATCAAGTTCAACTGACGATCGCATCTTTTAAAAAGATATTTTATATTTAAAACAATAACGTATGAACGAAACACTATTTTAAAAAAAACTTAATGGTGACAAGAAATATCAGCAACTATTGTTGTCGACATTTGGTTGGCCACCTTTGGATTGGATGGTTTCAATTTTCAAGAATCTGCAAGCAGTTAGATGGCGGGGCCTAACCTTCTTTGCCCTCATATCTTCCTTTAACTTCATCTTGAATAATCTGTTATTTGTCGTTTTGCACAGATTTTATCTCCATGTTATAGAAGACAACCAAAGCCAATACAGTTTAAAGTTTCATACGCATTTGACTGCAGACTTATTAATTCTGACTTTATAGACAGCCAAATGATGGATTGATGCAAATGAATGCTTTGCAGATCTTTAAATACATATTTTCTAGCTTAACACATGATTGATTCAACGTGATTGTTTTAAACTCAACTTTAAAGACGGAATGTTTAAAATATTGTTTAGTATCATTATTCTTTAAACTCTGTTTCAAGGTTAATACTTTGTATCGTGATGTCTGAATTATATATATATATATATATATATATATATATATATATATATATATATATATATATATATATATATATATATATGTATTGTCCTGTATTTCAGAGTAACAAACGTTGATACTGCAAGTTTGATTTATCTTGCTCTGAACATAGCCTGAATTTGTAAATGTCATACAATTACTGTTTCGGATGATATTGTAATTACACGCATCTTCTGTCTATAAATAATTTATTTGTGATATGTTTGCCACATTTAGATTAGATTCCTCTTGTGAATCGGCTATGTATGCAAACTATTTAATACTCACTAATTACTAGAGCAGACCATAATCAATGAGGTTAGTTACAGGTTGCAAAATACACGCTGATAACAGTTTAATTGAAATCACATTTGCTAAAACTTAGAATTACATCTTGCTGACTGCCAAGCATTAGAGTTACGAATGGTTAGATCATATTTAAATAGATTAGTATTTTTTTTTACAAATGTCGGAGATGATTTTATGACTAATATATATCCAATAAATAATCTTTCAGTTGCCTGATAGTCCTAAATGGTTTATATATATATATATATATATATATATATATATATATATATATATATATATATATATATATATATATATATATACGTCATTGTAATGTTTTAAGGAATTGTATGCAACCTGTTTAATGTCATCATAATAATTATATAAAATTATTCAGTTAAATTGTAATATTTGTGCGGTTCTGACAATAGTGTCAGTAATTACCACAGTGTTACAGTCAGTAATTTGTGTCTTAAATTCATTTATATTTGGGGCAAGATCTATTTATGGACCATGGTTTGGATTTCATTGTTGAATTTTTTTTTGTAATTGTTATGTAACAGTTGTTTGTTATTTTTTTTTTTTCGACGTTCCAGAATATTCTACATGTTATATGGGGTTTTCTTCATGTCGCGTTCTAAAGCATCTGATCATGTACTTTCTCGCTTGCCTAACGTTAATCGAATGGTTTGCTCTATTTGTTAAGATTAAATGGCAGTTAAGAAAGCATTTAGCCTCGTTCGGAACAATTACTGTACATCTAAACCAATTTCACGTTTGCCTAAGAAATTTGTTGTATTAGTTTTGACACCATCTTAGCTCTAATGGTATGACTTTATTAAATTATTGATAATTTATAGCCAACATCTTCCCAACATTTTATTGTTCTCAATAGTCTTACGTATTTGATTATCAACACGTCTTTGTACAAACCTATCACAGTTGGCATCAAATATTTATACCAATTTACTGTATTGCAATAATGCTAGTGTAGCGCTTTACGTAAATGGTAATTGTCGGTCCCAATGCAAGTCAATTGGCTTCCGAGTTTATGCTAACATTCAATCATGGGTATTAACCAAACCCTTATCAAAGTGAATGAAAAGTTTCTCCACAGTCAATTATTCCTTAATTCGTGAAAACACACGTTATATGCACACTAATGTGTTACTATTCCATTGGTATCTTTAAGGTTTTAATTGTAATAACTTGTTATATATGCTAGCGTTTCATGACTCAAATTCAAGATGAAACATATTTATCGGCAAAAACTCCAGCAAAGACTCGGTCAATCCTATGCAACACGTGCGAAGTACTTTTGATGGGTAGAACCGAATACGTCCACTGCACAGACGATATCTGTGTATAAATATCTCACCGTAGGTAAACCTCTCATTACGGATAGTCTTGTCAGTCAGCGGTCTACTATAAGGACTTGCACATCTTCAGCGGTAGAGCTGTGTATAGCTATTAAGAGCAGAGTAGTGCTGTGTAGTGCCGTCCAGAGTATTTAGAGTGTCCAGAGGCTTTGAAGCGTCTAGGGTGTCAAGTGTGACCGACGTAACCCGAGCGTTCGAAGTTATCGGAGTGATCAACGTCGACATGGTGCACATATGTAAAGCCAACCGTAGCAAATGTGAATCTAAATTGTAGCAGGTTTGAAGCTGAAAAAAGTCTGCTGATGACGGATTGTATCTTCTTACATATAATCTTGTAGCCGTGTTCTAAATTTGGGGTTCGTAAAACCCACTGTATATTTCTAGACTATAAAGATAAGTTGTATATCTGTCCCTTTTTGGTTTGCATAATTTCACTATCTGAGTGACTTCATTTCACTACATTAGTAAAATTCTACATTGTTTACTAGCTGAGTAAACTATATCCATCTTTTCGTTGTGAAATCACTGTGAATCTCTTTGTCTGTTTATTTTGTAAAGTAATTTTGATTGTATTTTTCATTATTACATTTGTGTATTCTTAGGTAAATTAATCGAAACTTTGGATTATATATACAAGCACGTATTCCTAATTAATTGTTCATTCAAGTCATTTATCTATGGACAATGTATTTATATGATCGTTAAAAGCATTATGTTGTGAATTCAGAAATACCACCCGTTTATCTTGTTACAACTTCCTTCGTGGGAACCATTTGCATTAATTTATTATATTATATTAGATATACAAGTCATATGGCGAGTAACAGTCCTTTCAAGTGCGCTGGATCCAGGATGGGATCACCATTGTCAGGAATATATATATATATATATATATATATATATATATATATATATATATATATATATATATATATATATATATATATATATATATATATATATAACGTCTCCCTCTTAGTAAAAGGGGTTGTTAATTGGATTTAGCTACGTTATCTAGGGAATGACCTTCCTCGATGTTATGACCCGGTGTGAGAGACTAGATACAACATTAATAGGGAACTGGGGAAGATTATTGGGAAGATGAAAATACAATATGAATCCTCTTAGATAAACAAAATAACAAATTTAATATAAAAAAGAACTTAATAGTGGTAATTTTAATTCATCTCAGCTTATATCCACAGGATTTAAGGGTAGTGTCTAATCTAGATTTTCTTCATCATCATAACGATTCGTGAAGAGACTCCAATGTCCACGACTGATTGTATCACCTTCCTCTTGATCGTGTTCCAACGTTTCCTTTTTCTCAAGTCTTTTTATTCCAACCGCTTCATCCCTTTCTGGACTTCCTAGTCCTTTATTCTAAACTCGTCACTTTTCCTTTTATTTTCCTTCCCGGACTCTCCCGTCTCAATCCCTCTTTGAAAGCTGTTTGATTGAAGGACAAAATTAACCCGAAATCTCTATAGGTATGACATTATATAAGTGCATAAAATTCCTCATCTACCTTACACATTGCATAAATTCTGACATTATGATAGATCATTACCTTCGCTTTACAGCGACAGGTTACAAGTTACCACGTGAGCGGTCCATCGAACATTTACCGCATGCTACAATATGTTTGATTCTTATTGCATAACTCACGAATCCTAAAAGATTTTTCAAACATTACAAACTCAGATATAATAGGTAATTATCATGAACTCACGAGTCACTATCGTCCAAACAGACAAAGGAAATTTGTTTCATATGTATTTCATATAACGTTTTAAAATCCTAGGCATATGAAAATTTGAATCGCCTGCAATCAATTCTAACAAGGAACTAATAACTGTAAAATTAAAAAAGATCAATTGCATACACCTTTAACATGAACACATTTCCATACAATTAAAAAAGATAAATTATGTTTTATCTCTGGCATCAACACATTATCATGAAATTGAAAAATATACATAATTTGGAACCTTGTCAGATTAAACAGATTTGCATTAAACAAACAATAAAAATAAAATAGTACACGAAATTAAAATTGCGTACAATAATGCTGGTATGTTTAGAATGTGTGCGTCTCTAAACTAAATCCCGTCTTTAAATTTCTAACAAGACAGTCACCTGGTACCTTTTGTTGGTTAGCGAAGAAAGCGTTATTTTCTTCCTAGACCTCCCCATGTCCAAATGTTCTCTCTCAGAAACTAAAGAATTTCGACCAAGGTTATACATTTAAATTCAAATTACTTACAAGGTGTACTCCTTAATTTCACTTTGACCAATGATAAGCAGTAGTTTCAAACTTTTCGGAGGATAACATTTATTTCGGCAGACAGAGATCTGCATTACGTTATGTAACCTTCCAATTGAAGAATGACTATTGTGACATGGCCTGCTTAAACTTTAAGGTCCAATGCTTATTTGAAATTCGACACTTTACATATGCCCTTTTTTCAGAGTAAAATTTTGCGATTTTGCTCTCTTATATTTGAAGTTGCATTTAAGTTATTGTTTACATGTCCTTAACTGACCCCTTTACCTCAGATGAGACAATCTGCCTATACATTTGCGCTTAATTTAATGTAACGCATTGAACTTGATATTGCTGAAGAAAGAATGACCATTGCATTAAACGAAACGACCATTTGTCAAGTTAGCTTGAGCCAGACAAGTAAGTGGTTGGTGGTCAGTTTTAAGATTTATTTGTTTGCCCATACAGTTAGCGCTGGAATTGACAGATCCCAAAGAAATTAGCTAGGCATTCCCTTTCGGTAGCAGAATAATTACGGTCAGCTGGCAACAACTTCGTGGTACCATAAGCGACCAGGAATAAGTTCACATTATGCTCCTGCGGTAAAGTGCATAAAGACAACGATCAGAAAAGCTTCGTTACGTAAGACAAAGTCATTTGTTACGTCCGGTATTCTCACTACGGCATCTGACGACAACCTATCCTTCAACGTCTAAAATGCTTTATCACAAGAGCCAATCCAAATAACCTTTGTCGGTGCCTTCTTTCTTGTCAAGTCAGTCAATGTAATAGCAATAGCGCTGAAGTTTGCAATATACGACAATAGCCTGCAAGTCCAAAAAGATCGGCGTTTTGACGTTGGTCGACTTTAGCACTGTTTGAGGTAAATGTATCTTCAGTGAGCGTATGTCATAGATTGGTCTGTCCCTGAAATCCTGAGTGATACTTGGATGGTTGGGATGTGAGCCCTGTCTGTCTAAGTCGTTCCAGAACATTTTGCAGTAAGATTACCTGTCTCCAATAACAATTCGTCCGTGAAATTTGAAATGCCGGTCCCTCTTAAGGTTCTAACAGTTTCCCCATCATTCGGATGAAAATGCTGGGTGACTTCTTGACTCCAAACGGCATGACTACTCATCGGTATGTCCCATATTGTGTGGACAAGGCAAGTTTTTGACGGTCTTCCTTACGAAATGGAATATGCCAATATCCCTTGGACAAGTCTGTTTTAGAAAAATGCTTGGCGTTGGTTACTCCGCCAAACATGTATACAAGATTTGGTAATATTTCGATCTGCAATTCTGTGATTCTGTTTAATTTCCGATTTTTGACCAAAAAAAAGGTGATCAGCATCCTTCTGGACCAAACAACCAGCGAACTGTATGCATATTTGGCTGGTTCAATAACCCATTGGTCAAGCTGTCCAGAGTAACACCTAGGTTTCTTACTGATTGAGTGAATTTAATGTTGGTGTTGCTGATATTTATATGTTTGAGGTAAAGGATGTAATTGAAAAAAGTCTGTTTGAATTCAGCTTAGATACAAGTTGGGTTAGACAAACTTTTTTCTAAGAATATTTATATGAACGGAAGATTCGAAACTGGTTGTTAGTTTTTTAAATCGTTATGATCGAGCGTTGTTTTTTTCGGCAGAGGCTTACAATGGCAGTATTGAAAAATAATGGGAATTCACGGTATGAGAGAGATATATTAATAACATCAGTTAGTGAAGGCAATATTGGATCTAATCACTCAAGCAGCAGTGATCTTGGAATTGAATCAAGTTTAAATGACCTTGGTGCACTGCTCATCACGATAGTGCGTACTAAATCCATAGAGATAGGTTCAAATGCTGCCACCGGTTGTCGCTTAAATTCTGTATTGCAACTCTATGGTGACGACGAGTCAATTGAAATTGTGTGTTCAAGCTTATCTCTAATGGTTTGTACCTTGTCACGGAATAAATTTGCAAACAAGTCAGGAAGGTCTGCAGGAGAGAGGGTGGATGGAAGTGTAAATTTGTTCCATGACATTATACGCAATACGGATGCATTCATAATCTAAAGCTATGGTAACAAAATACAATCTCCAACTGATTAGTCATTGCGTCTGCTTTGCAGGTCATCTGATACAGAGTTTGAAACTTTTGCTCTTGCCGTCCATCGGTAATTCTTGAACACAATGTTTGGATGATATATACGTTATTGGATCTTTCTAAACGAACATTAACTATTTTACGTGCTGAAGAACCATGTGAACTGGTTTATTCAATACCTTATTTAAAAAGAACGAACGTCACAGTTGGATAAAAGTAATTAGCAGAAAATGGAATGTATTTATCCCAGAAGAAGTATGTTTATGGATATATTGTACCAGGCGGTCGGCTTAAACCTAAACACTATTTCCATTCACGTTCTACAGAAATCAAACGAGGATATGTCCTCGGGCTGAATTGTGATATCGACACCTATAACAGAATTGTTCTCAACAGTCAGTCTCGAAGTGTATTATGGGAATTGTTTTAAAACTTTGCTCTTGGATATTTCATGCACAGATTATAAACATGTTTTGCTGGTCTTACCAAGATATTGTAGCAATTTTGCAACACAATAGCATTACGGTAAACGGAATTGAATTTGATCCCTAAACTACCATTGTAACCAAAGAACATTGGTGTAAAACAATGTTAAGGGATGTGTATCTCAGTTTGGTATAATTATTACTCATTAAACTAATGAGGTTTGCCCTCAACTAATAAGTACTTTGGTCTATCAGTAGTGTAGAGTATTCAGACGTTTATTAGTGTTTTAAGTGTGATGGTGTTCACCTCAACATTAAAAAGCAATCTGTGTAGCTGTAAGTGATTACATTTGAAAACGTTCTCGACTCTTTAAGTTTGTTGTGATTGACAAGAAATAAGCACCAAGGATCCTATGACAAATATTATAATATCTGATAAGTACGTTCTTCGTGGAAGCAGGCTATCTTGGCTAATTTCCTAAACGATTTTCTCAACAAGTTGCATTGTTCAAACGCCAAAAGAATAGATACTTGAAAATTGAATTTCGATTCCGAACTCTTTTGATTTTCAGATTTGAACATGCAATTTGTTAGGTTAGGTTGCCTACTGTTCTGTTTTGGTCTAAAACATATTGTCTTAAACGTTTGAATTTTGGGATTCACTTCCTTGTCTTGAGGCATTAATAAAAGTTGTTGAGCATGTGCTTGAAATACTGAGTCCAAGGAACCTTTTAAATTTCAAAGAAGAATAGATTATATGAATATATGGAGGAAGATTATATTTTCTTTAGAGACGTTGGTAACAGATGGTTTCTGTAGGTGATACATTTAGACGTAGACCTTACCGTGCCATACACGTGGTAAGTTTTTTTGTCTCTTCGCATTTATTGTTTCTTACGAAACCATATTTATCCCCTTTCTGGTGCTAGACGATGATGCTAGTTAAGAACTTTAATATGACAACTGAGATTTCTACATCCTTTGAAACGCAAGCCTTAAATAAAATATTATCTGTGATGTGTACTTTTTTAAAGCGAATGTTGATCACTTCTTACAGATAATTTAGACTTTGTTGGGGGAAAAATCATATTTTTACAAAGAAACGTGTATACTAATGCTAATAAATTACCAAAATCTCGAAAGGTTTACATTAATTGTTAAATATAAATCAAACGCCACCTGGCACCTGCTTATATGATTACTAATTGATCAGAACTGTCGTAATTAAATATCATCTTGTACACGCTGGTATTGATTCATCACCTGTGCCTCTTGTATGCGGCTAAATGAATGGCAGCAAATAAATTTGAGACAATAGAGAATGTTTACCTACATATATTTGATAACATATTTGCGTAATAGGGTGGTAGACTTTGCGCAAAATATTTCAGCGTTAATTAGAGTATTCTCCATTTGGTAGCATCAAGAATAGTCCATTGATGTCACCACTTTCCATTTGATTGAATATTAGGATCAAGAATGTGCCATGTTGTAAATGCATAGCGTCGATAATATGCAGGTGTTTATTTTACACATAGCTCAGCGAGGAATGCTGTTTGAAATATAACCCACTACTATGCGCAAACCAATTAATGTTTCCAAGCAAAAACTAAGCAACGCATCGAAAGGTTATGACGGAGCTTATCAGAAAATGCTCATCGATAAAGTCATGTCATTTTATACATTCGGTCCCCGTTAGCATTTGCAACCATTAGTACAATTTTGTTAGAGCATTTTTTTAAGTATTTGTGACTCGTCTGTGTGTTTGTGTCTATTGGTCTGTGTCTCAGTATAAAATAAGTTACATCAACTTCAGCAAATACATTCAACGATAACTAGGATAAGTGGTAGTAATGCTTGTTGTTACTCCTCTAGCTTTGTTCATAAGTGTACCATCTGTTCGAGTGAGATTCTAAGATAGATATGCCATGAGTTTTATCTTTGAAATTTCCGAGTACTTTTTTTTATAGTCGTCGCAATGGAAGGGACTGTCTTGTGGATAATCACTAGGATAGAAGAGATGTTTGTGTTGATAGAACTCTGCGAACACGTCATTGATGTGAATTTCATAGACGAGCGAGTTTATCTCGTCGTTGAACGTCATTGACGATTCCGAGTTTGTTTCGATGTCAAATGTTTTACATGGCTTCTCCGAAGACACCATTATTCATAAGTTTAATGAAGTTTTTGTCGAGGGTGGTGGTGGAGTGGGATCGTTGTGTCGTGTTGAAGCGTTTCATCCAAGGCGATTGCTTAAACTTGAGTACTCGGTGAATATGGTCATGAACGAGTCAGTGTTGGGAAGCTTGTTCGAGCAGTCGATGATGCATTTTAGTGGGTTTTGTGGTGGATATTGGATATTAGTTACTTTTGATGAAGTCGTAATGGGAGCATCAAAGGGGTGATGAGAACGGATTTAGCTCAGAAGGAATAATCGTTATGAGGAATTTTGAAGGTGGGAGGGATACTTATGATCGACATCGACAAAATAAACCAAGTCGTCGTGGTATCCAGCTGGTCTCTCTTGGAGAAATTATCCTCCGGTGATCAGGTGCAAATTTCCAACTGGAAATGGACGCTACATGACCCATTCGTAGAGGATGTTGTTAACGTGATAGAGGATGTAGGTGGAATGTTGCATGGAATCGTAGTGTTTCTTGTATTTCTGATTGGTGATGGCATATTTTGGCTGATGACTGAAATGCCTCCTCGCACCTTCTGCGCAGTAACAAGAGCATTTAAGGATGGGTAAAGAGTTCTAGCGTCCCGTGACATGACAATGGACCCTGACTTTTGTATCATGAGGCTGAAAGTACTCTTCGCAAATGTGGCATCGCTGTGCTGCTTGGTGCTATCATAATTGTAGCGGTGTAAAGGGAATCAACGTGAGCGACTTTTTGAATTTTGTTCGTAGGGTTTGGATGCGTTTCAATTCATCGACGATCTATTCAAAGACCTAAGGAACGCAATCCTCACCAACATATTTACGATAGATGAAGACAAACGTTCATCATTGGAAACGCAGGTTTTATAACCATTCGTGCGGTGAATGTGTTTGTGTTCCACTTGAGTTAAAAAGTGAACTGGATTAAGAGATGGTTCTGGTACTTTTCCATGATGGCGTCAGAATCGAAGACGATATGACAGAAAGGGTTGTGCGCATGTTTTGTAGTGGTGTTCAAACTGCAAAGTTCCCTCGAATAGCATCGGCATGGTTTGTAGTTCTTGGCAGTATCCCGACGTGACACTAATGTGTATCGCTGCTGATGAGCAAAGCTTGGTTAACATTGATAGCAGAAATAACCATGATTAATATGTTGCGTGCAATGTGACATAACCAGCTATATTTTTTGAAATACTATAATACGAAATGCTTCGCGTAATAAAGTAAATTGAGGCTATTCTAAGAGGATTTTTAGGAAACCAGCATGGGATAGACCACGAGCTGCTTATCGACAGCTTTCTTGTCATAGAGTCCAAATTCATTTATGGAGAGTTGTTCGTCTAGCGCTTCTCGTTTAGGAGCGTCTTTGACCGATGCTGTATAGGTGGTTCTGGTGGTGTGTAGTGTATCAAAAAAGGGCATGTTGTGACAGACGCGATAAATGTGATCACCAGCCGGATGTAATGTGGATAGGACGGCCTACACGAGACAAAAGTCACCGTTGATTGTGACAATGATGCACGCGTTGGTTTCGATGATGTTCTTGGGAAATGGCAGTACTTACTTCCACACAGAGGTGTGAATTGATATTCTTCGATGCGACGTTGGACAAATGACCAGGCGACATCGACTATATGACTGAAATCGTCATTGCGAAACACGATGAGGGATTTGCTCTGATCCACACGTCGATGATCTTGTATTCAATGAAGTCTGATGATTGTGTGTGTGCTCAGCTCCGGATACAATCAAAATCATTGGATCCGCTACGACAAATATTAATGATTCTCAGTAATTTCACACGACGAAAAGAATGATGTTTTACTCAAATAGTAATACTGGTTCACGGTAATTTCACACGTCGAAATGAATGGTTCATTTTGCTAAAATAATAAACATTATTTACTTAACTTTTTTCTATGTAAAATGATGTATTCACTCAATCAAGGAACAATTAGGCACTTTACTAAAAGAGTAAAATGGTGAAACGATGGGACATATATCATAGAAAGTGTTTTTACACTCAGCACAACATCTGGGTACAGTAAATTTCAAAATTAGCCCAGGCTTAAAGATTACATGTATAGAGTTCTTCCACAAAACAAACCATCACCTAGCATAGTTAGCTACCAGTCACATTGGTCAATCAAGCTTTTAGGAATACACCAGTCATTGACCACCATTCAATTCCTTGGTCGATCAAACAATCAGTGCCCAACAATCGATCAGCAACTCCCAGATCACCTGGTAACATACTGTTCAATTAGCTCTACAGCTGCTATGTGCAGCTTTACAGCTGCTATGTTCACTTCTATGGTGGGCTCTACCGTCGGTAACACGTCGAATCTGATCAGCTGAAATTAAGTCTAAATCCGTGTATTAAGAATAACACGGGCATATACGATACCACGTAATGTCGTTATCTACGGTAAGCTATCTGAATAACAAAAACCGCACAACATTACAAAACAATAAACAGGTTCAGAAGTGAACATACCTATGTCCGATAAGAATCATATGGTACTAAACATTTCTTAATAAAATGCAATGTTTTAGTTAATAAAGATCTCCTATTAAGTCACATCCGGGAATATAACATATTTGCATTATACTATTCTAGCCGAAGTTATTAAGAAATATAATAAACTAAACGTGATAGTACAATACCTATCATTTATAATATACATAAGAAATTAAAACAAGACTCTCATACCTCTAAAGCTGAAGATGTGCAAGTCCCTGATTAACCTACACATTGACAAGAAGTTCCCTAATGTATGGATTTCGTTTTACGTTGTGGCAGTTGTACATAACGTAGTTCTACATCGTCTGTGCGGGAAATATTGTACAATACATATAAATCGTCATCGGGTATCGTTGTACGCCAAAACGAAACCCGAGTACACATGCTTAATAAATAAAGAGATCTGTACAATTCTGCAACAGTTGTACGTTGCCGGTTTTCACGACATAGTCCCCTAGACTTGAATGTAATTCGTGGATGATATTATCGCCGATGCCTTTGAAGGTATTGATTAGCCGAGCTGACTCTCGGCCGTTACAAAATTTATGCAGAGTGGCATCCTTGAGATGCTAGTGTCACATGGCTCCCATGGAAAGTTACGACTGGTTGACATTGTGGTGTTTCCACCACTCATGAGCCTTTTTAGTGACATTTTACCTGCATTTCTTACCTCGTTGATATTCGCGTGAACTCACACGGTCTGCATAGGCACATGCTACTCATGGGTGGGGTATGATGAGTTCCGCCGGTAAGTACCATCGAACAGTAACTGATAAATCTCTATAGCTGTTGGCACTATATCAGCAATGGTTATACGAGATCAGCGAAAGTAAAAATCTTAAAATAGCTCAGGACTAGGTTGGTGGGTCTGGCTGTGAACTCGAAAACCTGTAATGCTATAGTATTGTGTCGTTGTCATGGGTACATACTATGCTTGCAGCTTAATATGGTGTTTCGAGTGTACATCACGTCCGATCTCGCATTGTTTTTAAAGCCTTCTAATTTCCACGAGGTACTTCTCTGTGTACCATTGCTTTTTTCACTCACCTGAAACATCCATATGGATACCGGCAATGTAAGCTGCACTTATGTCTAAACATTGGAAGTCAATTCCGACCTTGTCTATTCGTTTCCATCTTCAGACGCAAACATATGATGGGCGAATATCAGCCATATATAGGACGAATCCGAAAATTCCGACGTCGCTGAGATAGAAAATCTATATCGATTTCCAGTAGCCGCTGTGAGCGTGAAAATGTGACAATTGTTATTTTGGTATGCCTCTCTTTTACAGGTACTGTTTCGTCGTCGCCTCGGTGTCAGAAACCTGAAGATAACCAGTAATCATTAATCGTGCTTCAGTAGCCAATAAAACGTTTTCAGAAATGATATCTTTGCTTCGGAAAACCGCATAACTTTCAACATTTGAATGACTGGTTGCCATATCGTCGCTCGATGGAGTAGTCTTGGGAAGGCATTTCATGGTTTTACACGATATGGTGATCGTTCCTGTCATAGCGCGTTTGGTCGTGAATAATTAGTGTTTCCGAAATAGTTAATCTGCGAATATGTAATTACATGTGTATCAAAAGTGTTCGGCCACGTAGTAGGAAGTCGCACAGCTTCTTGTTTTGCACAGATGTGGTTCTGTACAAACTAATATTTGGACTATCATTGCTTTAAATGAAAGAGTATTAACTCAAGTTATTAACGCGAAATCCTTCTACGGTTGAACTGTGATCGGCTATTAATTTCAACAAGCCTCTCTATCGAAAGTTTCAAAGTGGTGTGTGTTCTGTACACACAGAGCTGAGATTATGAGACGTGGTTTCTTACGTCGGAAATCACTCGTTTGCTCGCAACTTGATTAGCCATGGAGAACGTGCAAGCCATGTGCATATTTCCAGAGACGAGACCACCCGCTATAGCTTATTTCCCAACCAGAGACTCCTCTGGATTGGTATGCCTCACGTCTTGAGTATATCTATCCACCGGTGAAGGAAGTCTGTACAAGATCATATCAGACATGTTAAACCATAATTTTTTCTGAGTGAGTAGGTTCACGTGAAACAAGCGGGTGACATTGGTATCTTAAGGTGGATAACTCACATCTTCGAGATTAATGAGATTGCGACCGCTCAAGTTGACATCTCTGGTCCAATTCATCCTGAATTGCAGAAAAGCTATTTCCTGATCCGATCAAAGTATCAACGTAAGTCTACGACATTCACGTGTAAATTATATATAGACAATGAACATCACTTATTTTGACACGAAGGAGAAACCCAAGCCACGTTCGCATCATTTTCGTATGCCGGATTGCTATTATATGATCCCGAGTTCTACCTGTCGTGGAAATACTAATCTCCTGAATCTCCTGACCAATAACATGCTGCAGTCGGATCGCGGTGTGATTTACACGTTCAATCATCACCAAGAAATACCACACAACGATGGCACCTGTGGCGGATTCACCCTAGCTAATCCAGACCACATTCAGCACGTAGATGAACTTGATACAGACACGCGCAATATCACGGTGTTTGACGACATTAAACACGATGGCGAGAACATGAATCAAACTTTCGAGCCGATTTCGTTGTCGATATGTAAACGTTACAAAACCGTTGTTTTCAGGACTCTATAACCGAGACATCGACGCCTTCGCATGAGACCATTACAGTGGCTACACCGAGAAACAAAATAAAAACTTCTCTGCAGCAATGACGTCGGGATTCAAGCACAATATTGTGACATTTCATCGCGATGCGGAACCGTCCCAGAAGGGTATCGAAAAGGTTTAGATCAATTGTACCTTTTCGTCAACACGTCGCTCAGTAAGATCACGAGTCGTCGACAGCGCGAGTGTGTCCTCAATAAGTTTATCAATCGGCGGTCTTCTCGTTGCAAAAGTATGTCAGCAGTCCTTTCAGCGAGATTTGGCTGCATAAATGTTCAAGCCCATCCATACTAAACTGTTCGAGTTTAAGATAAGTTGCTGCACACGCATAAATCGAATCAATAACAGCAGTAAGGAGCTGGTGAGGGTGTCTCCAGTAAATGACAGCTTCTAGATGATGAAACAAGCCGACGCTGGACTAAAATCCAAGACCAAAACGGAAAACGCCAAACTGTGCCAACTCTAACAGGAAGGACACAGTATGAGGACATTGGTCGGTTTGGATGAGAGGAGAATTTGGAGCATGAGACAGAGAACAAGAGAAAGTGATTTTAGGACGAGAAATAAATATGTGTCAGTATGAGACTAGAAAGGACAAAGAAGCTTATGATCTCCTAATGGACAGGATTACGTTTAGAGATTGACCTAAACAACCTTATCCACAATGGCTCAAAAATATGGGAACAACGAAAATAGAGCTCATGACGAATCTTCTCACCAAGAATAAATAATACCATCAATCCATCGAAAAGGAGGGAAAATCAGACAAAATACGTACAAAGAAGAAGCTTGACTACATCCACAATGAAACATCCTCCATTTCTTCCAGATTAGAGTCTTCTCAGGTCAAAAAACAAACGTGAGTACAGCTACAAGCGTCTGAGAGTCTGCCTGTAAAGACGGCGAAAGAGTTTTGTGAATCTTTACAAAAAGCAGGAGCCTTATTAATCAATAAACTTGCACCAGAAAATAATGGTCGTCGTAACGCAGATAAACGATGTCAGGAAGATGATCTTCACAAATGGGTTGCAAGACCAAAGAAAAAATATTACTGAGATATGGAGTTTTATAATGTGACAAATCGTACAAAGGAGATGAAAGAGACGTGGAGGCAGAAGTAGACGCACTAATGTTTCCAAAGACCACGAAGATAGCCTAGCAACGTCAAGAGAGAATCCGAAAAGGCAGACATAACTGGTGCAAGTACAGCAAAAGCTTGACAAAGCGAATCCGCAGGAGAGATGGCCCAGGAGAGAGAGAGAGAGAGAGAGAGAGAGAGAGAGAGAGAGAGAGAGAGAGAGAGAGAGAGAGAGAGAGAGAGAGACAAAAGGAGAAGGCCTTCCTGACTGCATCTGTTACTTCCATACTCCAGTCGAGGTCTTCTCGAAGCTCAAAATTTCTGAATGCCTCTAAACAAGCTGGAAATGTCGTTGTGGAAATCGTGAATGATATGGTAGATACCCTCATTCATTTCCTGGATCAAAAAGCGGGCGACATCTATATCAAATTGTGCACTAGGACTAAATATATAATGTCTCTCGACCATACATGCTGCTGTTCGATTCGCGTTCAATCATTTCCACGGTAAGGTAATCTCCTCCATTGGAATAAGAACAGCAGTCGTTGGAAGACATCACACATATATCCACCGAAATTTAGAACAGCTTTTTAACGTCACCTCGAACAAAATTCGGTCTTCGTACGTGACCTCTTCGCCATCGATTCAACAAAAATGATTACAAGTTCACCGACATCAATACGGAAATCTTCCTACTGATGAACGCAAAGGCAAACTTCTCTGCCAATATTAAATTCGCACCCAATTACTCTACGAGCCAGAATCACGCTTCCTGGACATTACCTCGTATGATTTGATATTCCCACCACGGTAGGATGTTTCCTTGGTTTCAGAGTAAGTACCACTCTCGCGTAAAAATATAGTGTAGCAAAATATAGTGTACGAAGCAGATATTCTGGCTAGTATCACCTATGTCACAGCCTCCTACTCAACTTCTCGGTCGCTCAGCCCACAAAGCTCACTCATGTAAATTCGTCTTAATCATTTATTTTACTACCCCATCCTGAACAAGTACGCAATCTCAGAATCACCGTGCGGATGACAGATCAGATTAGAAATACCGTCGATAATAACAACGAAAGAATCAACTATTACTGCGAACAACAATCGATTTTCGTACGTGAGCTCCTCACTTCCGAGTATTGCCGCCATGTCCCCACAGATCACCGTCAAGGCAAAGGGTACCACCATAACAGATGCTGCTGCTGGAAGGGCTCTAGGACAACAAATAGCCAACAAAATCATACTCATGACACAGGCGCCGGCTACTCCAGTGGCTGACCCTCTGTTATCCGCAGCGTTGCTCGTACAATTTTCCGATCTGCCCATTCTGGCCAAACTAGCTTTTCAGAAAACAGCAGCAGTCATCAGTGATAGATCCGAAATTATTTTGAATGATCTGAAAGGAAGAACTTCCCAGACCTCTAGGAGGATAGATGTTCCCAGGATAAAAATAAACAAGACCGTATAATCCCTTAGAAAAACAACTTGATGAACACGATCAGCGTCTGTTAAGTCAAGAGACATCCAGCGACTTCGATGCCAATTCCATGGCACACGATATATGTTATAGGGATCATCCCGACGCTAATGAAGATGCAGTCGAGTCATGCTGTGAGACGTAAAATAAATCAAACCTAAAAACTTCAAAGAACGTGTCTATTGAGCTCTCGTGCGTATCATCATTGGTACTAAACATAATTCCGGTATAGGCACGAAAACGCTAAACATGAATACCAGTCGAGGCATTCGAGCTATGATATTGCTGACAAAAGAACTGTATTAATCCTCGACTCAGGGTCATCGCGGTCGCTGCTGACGATCTGTGATAGGCAGTTCACGTCGACATGAGAGTCTATAACTCTCAAAACGATCATTTCTTCTATTTTATGACTGCCATCAATGTTTTTAGTAAATACATATAGGTTATGCCTCTCTAAGACAAAAAAAATGAAAGTCCATCGAGAAGGCACTGTATAGCATTGTATGGGCACTTAAACCTCATAAACTCTGGATATGTCGTGGAAGTAAATTTTGTAATATAACCGTTTGAAACTACCTTAAGAAAACTAAACACTGACCTGTACAGTACAAAATGTCCCTCAAAGCTTCTGTCATTCATCGATTTAAGAGAACTCTCAGAAATCACACTTGGAAGAGGTTTACAAGCGATAAACTCACCAATACTTAGATTTCTTATCATACTATGTTGACCAGTACAGTCACACGTAGCATGTCAGCATTTACAGACACCTACGGAGGCTTCTTATACACAAAAGAACAACAGGTTACAGAGGCCTATTTTGAGATCCAAATTTAAGGTAGGGGATCACTTAAGATTCAGCAGACAAAAAAAAAACACTTTCGAAAAGGGATACACCCTAAATGAACCTAAGAAGTCTTCGTTGTCGATACCGCTCAAAGAACTATTCTTGTCACCTACATGATAAAAGGCTCCTCGGGAGAACTAATCAAAGGGTCTTAATACGAGCGAATGTTACACAAAAAAATCAGGACGTCTTGGTTTGGCTATCATGAACGATTCAACTCGCGTTTTCCAACAATCTCCTTAACTAGTGTGCATCAGACAGCGCCTACAAACATATCTTATCGTACTTTGGTTATTTTCAGAGACTGACTTATTGTTGGAGGCATGCTCATGAAGACCCATCTTCTCAAAGATATGATTTAACACATACTCACATTTTATGAATTTCGCACGACCGACCAGGTGACAACCTGTTCAGCTCATAATAAAACTCATCACGTTAAGACAGGACTACGCTTCACCCACTCCTCGTTCTCCTCTTCTTCTCTCTCCTCACAATAAATAATCTCAGGCACATAACACAGATCCCTTTGCGCATACCCTATCAATACATGTGCAAGCTTCAACCATTCCTGACACTCCACTGTACTTAATTCGGGTACACGACTACTACCCAGTAGTATAGATCCATGGAGACCCTCAGCCACTCTTTTATCACGTTTGATTAAAATGTGGCACAGAATCTCCATTGTCCTATGCTGCTAATGACATCTAGTGGAATTATAATAACATAAGTAGTATAATTATAATGACAAGAGTTGTTGAATAGGGCCAGGTACAACCGAGTACTACAGTGTCAAGTCGAACAAGGCGCACTATTAACATATATCAGTTTGTTAGAAACAGCCATAACTGTTATCGCCAAGGGTTTTCCTTCAAATACTTAGCTTTCCTCAATGAGTGTCTTGACACTCGATAGAGGGAATTGATGATGACATTGAAACAATTAGAATTAAAGATTACCATATATGCTAATATACTTTAGTTTTCGGATTGTTGATATCGTATTAAGATTACGGTTTGACATTTTTTATAGTCTTGTACATCGTTTCTGTTAGGTAAATTTACCTGAAAGAATCTGTAGTATTTCGGCTTCACACAGTTTTAAAGAAATTATTGTTTCTCAAGTAATGCATATTAAATATGTAGCTAGCTTTTAATGATGAATATAACGCATTATTGGATTCGCTTCAGGTCAATGTTATCTTTATTTATGAAGAGCATGCAAGGGGAGATAATAAATCAGGGGAGATAACAACCATTATTGAACAGGGCTATAGACATAATGTAGATAAGGAGCTTAAGAATACGGATATCTAAAATTTTCTAGTTGATCACAGCAACGACGTCCTTTCATCAAAGTGCTTTGTGAGGTTCATTAAAGTCATCTGTATTCTAATCATCTTTAGTAAACGAAGATAGCGGAGTGTATTTTATTCCCTTTACAATAGCAGTGACACGTTTTGCTCAGTTAGACAATTACATATAAAACGAGAAGAAAAAAATAAATTGGGAAAACCCTGCTTTACTAAAATTGCCTTATTTATAGAAAGCCCATCGGACATATTAAGGCATATATTGGTATAACACTTATGTAAAAGTAATCGAATGAATCGAATGAAAGGAGTACATGTGATTGCATTAACACCAATGTTCTTTACTCGTTGGGTTTTGTTGCGCAATTCTCGTGATCGCGAATATATATTTGGTCTACTCAAAGTTCCTTTCGCAACTATTTGTCATAAATTGTATCGGTTCAGATGCAAACTGTTATTCTAAAACAGAGCTATGATTGAAGTTTGGAGAGTTCCGATAGCATCCGATATCTAACAGGTAATTTATTTGTTTAATGCATTTTCTCAATGATTGCTGATCAGACAGGCAGATAAACTATATGAATTAGTTGTCATCTTTTTGAATTGAATTTAGATTTACAACGTTATGATCAATATGTTATAACGAAGGAAACCAAGTTGTGCATTCCTTACTAACAAACACATGAACAAAAATTGCCGTAGTCTTGAGAAAGTTTGGTGCGATTGCTTTGGGGTTTTAGTAGCCATGAGAGCTACTAGTTAAAAACAGTCCAATACAATTTGAGTAGCCATGAGAGCTACTAGTTAAATACAGTCCAATACAATTTGAGTAGCCATGAGTGCTACTAGTTAAACACAGTCCAATACAATTTGAGTAGCAATGAGAGCTACTAGTAAAACACAAACAATACAATTTGAGTAGCCATGAGAGCTACTAGTTAAAAACAGTCCAATACAATTTGAGTAGCCATGAGAGCTACTAGTTAAATACAGTCCAATACAATTTGAGTAGCCATGAGAGCTACTAGTTAAACACAGTCCAATACAATTTGAGTAGCCATGAGAGCTACTAGTTAAATACAGTCCAATACAATTTGAGTAGCAATGAGAGCTACTAGTTAAATACAGTCCAATACAATTTGAGTAGCCATGAGAGCTACTAGTTAAATACAGTCCAATACAATTTGAGTAGCCATGAGAGCTACTAGTTAAATACAGTCCAATACAATTTGAGTAGCAATGAGAGCTACTAGTTAAATACAGTCCAATACAATTTGAGTAGCCATGAGAGCTACTAGTTAAACACAAACAATAGAATTTGAGTTGCCATGAGAGCTACTAGTTGAACACAAACAATACAATTTGAGTAGCCATGAGAGCTACTAGATAAATACAGTCCAATACAATCTGAGTAGCAATGAGAGCTACTAGTTAAATACAGTCCAATACAATTTGAGTAGCCATGAGAGCTACTAGTTAAATACAGTCCAATACAATTTGAGTAGCCATGAGAGCTACTAGTTAAACACAAACAATAGAATTTGAGTAGCCATGAAAGCTACTAGTTAAACACAAACAATACAATTTGAGTAGCCATGAGAGCTACTAGTTAAATACAGTCCAATACAATTTGAGTAGCCATGAGCGCTACTAGTTAAATACAGTCCAATACAATTTGAGTAGCAATGAGAGCTACTAGTTAAATACAGTCCAATACAATTTGAGTAGCCATGAGAGCTACTAGTTAAATACAGTCCAATACAATTTGAGTAGCAATGAGAGCTACTAGTTAAATATAGTCCAATACAATCTGAGTAGCCATGAGAGCTACTAGTTAAACACAAACAATAGAATTTGAGTAGCCATGAGAGCTAATAGTTAAACACAAACAATAGAATTTGAGTAACCATGAGAGCTACTAGTTAAACACAAACAATACAATTTGAGTAGCCATGAGAGCTGCTAGTTAAACACAAACAATACAATTTGAGTAGCCATGAGAGCTACTAGTTAAAAACAGTCCAATACAATTTGAGTAGCCATGAGAGCTACTAGTTAAAAACAGTCCAATACAATTTGAGTAGCCATGAAAGCTACTAGTTAAAAACAGTCCAATACAATTTGGGTAGCCATGAGTGCTACTAATTAAAAACAGTCCAATACAATTTGAGTAGCCATGAGAGCTACTAGTTAAAAACAGTCCAATACAATTTGAGTAGCCATGAAAGCTACTAGTTAAAAACAGTCCAATACAATTTGAGTAGCCATGAGAGCTACTAGTTAAAAACAGTCCAATACAATTTGAGTAGCCATGAGAGCTACTAGTTAAAAACAGTCTAATACAATTTGAGTAGCCATGAAAGCTACTAGTTAAAAACAGTCCAATACAATTTGGGTAGCCATGAGTGCTACTAATTAAAAACAGTCCAATACAATTTGAGTAGCAATGAGAGCTGCTAGTTAAAAACAGTCCAATACAATTTGAGTAGCCATGAGAGCTACTAGTTAAATACAGTCCAATACAATTTGAGTAGCCATGAGAGCTACTAGTTAAACACAGTCCAATACAATTTGAGTAGCCATGAGAGCTACTAGTTAAATACAGTCCAATACAATTTGAGTAGCCATGAGAGCTACTAGTTAAATACAGTCCAATACAATTTTAGTAGCCATGAGAGCTACTAGTTAAAAACAGTCCAATACAATTTGAGTAGCAATGAGAGCTACTAGTTAAATACAGTCCAATACAATTTGAGTAGCCATGAGAGCTACTAGTTAAACACAGTCCAATACAATCTGAGTAGCCATGAGAGCTACAAGTTAAACACAAACTATACAATTTGAGTAGGCATGAAAGCTACTAGTTAAAAACAGTCCAATACAATCTGAGTAGCCATGAGAGCTACTAGTTAAACACAAACAATACAATTTGAGTAGCCATGAGAGCTACTAGTTAAAAACAGTCCAATACAATTTGAGTAGCCATGAGAGCTACTAGTTAAACACAAACAATAGAATTTGAGTAACCATGACAGCTACTAGTTAAACACAAACAATACAATTTGAGTAGCCATGAGAGCTACTAGTTAAATACGGTCCAATACAATTTGAGTAGCCATGAGAGCTACTAGTTAAACACAAACAATACAATTTGAGTAGCCATGAGAGCTACTAGTTAAAAACAGTCCAATACAATTTGAGTAGCCATGAGAGCTACTAGTTAAACACAAACAATACAATTTTAGTAGCCATGAGAGCTACTAGTTAAACACAGTCCAATACAATTTGAGTAGCCATGAGAGCTACTAGTTAAACACAAACAATACAATTTTAGTAGCCATGAGAACTACTAGTTAAATACAGTCCAATACAATTTTAGTAGCCATGAGAGCTACTAGTTAAACACAAACAATTGAATTTGAGTAACCATGACAGCTACTAGTTAAACACAAACAATAGAATTTGAGTAACCATGACAGCTACTAGTTAAACACAAACAATAGAATTTGAGTAACCATGACAGCTACTAGCTAAACACAAACAATACAATTTGAGTAGCCATGAGAGCTACTAGTTAAATACGGTCCAATACAATTTGGGTAGGCATGAGAGCTACTAGTTAAACACAAACAATAGAATTTGAGTAACCATGACAGCTACTAGTTAAACACAAACAATAGAATTTGAGTAACCATGAGAGCTACTAGTTAAATACGGTCCAATTCAATTTGGGTAGGCATGAGAGCTACTAGTTAAATACGGTCCAATACAATTTGAGTAGCCATGAGAGCTACTAGTTAAACACAAACAATACAATTTGAGTAGGCATGGAACAGTTAATAAGAGAAAGAGCGAATATACACATACGCATTACTTCGTTGGATAGCAAATAACACACCTTAAGGCCCAATCAGTTATATGGCCAGGTTCAGTATTCTTTTAAATTAAAAGAGAAATGGTAGAAAAAATTTAAATATCACTATTTCTCGTACATGGCTCGATGCTACCAAATGCATGATTTCTTTCGAAATATAAAATACTTCTCCATCAATGATATTTCTCTCAGTGGTATAGTGTGTGTGTGTGTGTGTGTGTGTGTGTGTGTGTGTGTGTGTGTGTGTTTGTGTGTGTGTGTGTTTGTGTGTGTTGTTTACAGTGAATTAGAAAGTTTATTACATACTGCTTGCCTACAAACACGGCTTTTATGCTCCAAACCATTTATTACAATACTCTTTCACTTATCGAGTCATTGGATACGACAGGTACATGTACTGAATTATCCTAAAAACTTGGCAACATGTTTGGAGACTGACTAGGTGAGTTAAAGGCAACATAAAAAGGAATGTTGAATTAGTCTAAGGTCGTACAACTTTTTGTTAAGCTTGGATATGATACATCATGAATGTGTAAGAGGATGGATCATTGATATATTTTTTCAGTGTAATTTTGAATCCCTATTGTTGTCCCCGAGCAACTTCAATGACAGAATGCGTGAAAAAAAGTGAAAAAAAATAAGTAAATTATCAAGAATGCGTACCTGGTCAGACCGACAGGAAAAATTGAAAGACACATTTTTCTTTATATGAAAGAGCTGGACATTTGGACACTCTTGGAGCAATATTTTTCGCGAATAGCTGCATAAATCGAACTTGTCCTTGATCATTGGATTTGCCTGTTGCTGTCTTTGGTACTAACAATTTTAAGTAAAGCGCATCTGCGTATCAATTAAATTCCTATATCAGATGTCACGGAAAGTTCAAAAGTTGGTTTAATTCTTTAAAAATATCGCTTGATATTTTAGTTCATGTTTAAAGTCAAATAGGCCTGAACCGCTCCGGTGGCCTAGTGGTTAGAGCGTCCACCGCGGAAGCGGGAGGTCGTGGGTTCGATCTCTGGCCGAATCATACCAACGAGTTAGAAAAATGGTACAAACGGCTGCCTGGCTTCATGCTCAGCATTAAGCGGTTAGTGTTAGGACTGATCGATCTGGTGTCTGGATAATGTGACTGGGTGGGACATAATGCTACATGCCTGCGGCATGATGCCCCAGTGCTAGACATGACTATAAACTGCCTCACTGCAGACATCGTAGTGATATGACTGAAAAATTGTTAAAGCACACACACACACACACACACACACACACACACACACACGGCCTGCCATAAATTGGCAGAAAAGTATTATATAATTAATTGTATACTATCACAGGTATGTGTTCCATAGAACTTGCTTCTGGTCTGTTGAATTATAGCGAGAACCAGATTTCTAGAAGACATCATATGAAGAGGTATTCACTCAATGCTTATCTAACATTTGGGTTGATCTTTGGTTGCATCATATAACCCCATGTTTAGAAGTATCAATTAGTCCTTATGTACGATTAGTATGATGCGATGTGAAAGGTATTGTTACCATCTGAATACAATCCCAATGATATTGCTGGTATTACAAGCGAGAAAAACCTTGTCTGCTTACGTACTATTTCATATTTTTATGTTATCAGCTTACACGTATTAACCGGGTTGCACGTGTTTCCATGTAGTAATATCTAATTGCAGCATCGTGGCTTCTCTCGTTTGTTCCTATCAAACAAGTATAATCAATCATTGTTTACTGCACAAGTAATCGTCTTCTTGTCTCTGAAAAACCGCCAACACTTCATTTGTATATGTACGTTGGACACTAGTATTGATTTTCTTGGAACACGATTATCATTGTGTCGCGCGTTCTGGAAGGCAGGGCTGTTAGTAACAACATGTGTTTAGTGGAAATCAACGCATTTAAATCGAGGTATTTAAGGCACATACATTCATTCAGTCTAATAAGTACATGTTTCTGCTTCTTGTTAAGTTTACTCTGCTTAGAAAAAGATCTATTTAATATATTAGAAAGAAAATTGACTTTAAAATAAACTTTATTGCAATCTAACCTTAATGTAAATATTGAATGGAATAGTTTTCTGGAACATATTCATACTGTAATATAACGAAATTGGTAGAATGTTCATCCTCAATATCGTGATATAATATGACAGAATGAATATGCGTAAGGTTATATTTTTTTCTGGATTTCATTCATAAAGCAATGGTTTCGTTCACAATTGGATGTTTTCCTTTATACATGTATGTATGTATATATATATCTATATATATATATATATATATATATATATATATATATATATATATATATATATATATATACATATATATATATATACATATATATATATATATATATATATATATATATATATATATATATATATATATATATATATATATATATATATATATATATATATATATATATATATATATATATATGGTAGTAAATTTGGTTGTCATGTATAAAAACCAGTCACAGTGTTATACATGTTGGGCAGTTCGTTTCCGAGAGGTCATGGCCTAATATAAGACTCAACTCGCTGTATCCGACGGTGTATATTCAGTGGCAATGGGGCTATTAATTATCGTTTTGTAATTGACAGCCGTAATAATTCCATATTATGTCATTCACCACATATCTATTCTATTTTAAAATTTACGCGTAAACTTTCTTTACCAATTTATATTTTCTGTGATGAAGAACATTTGTTACTTTATTATCGCTTTCAGGTCATATGATGTAGGACAGCATTGTGATTAAAGTGATATTTCGTTTCGTTAAAATTTAACAACTAAAAAGCCCGAATTATGTAAGAAAATATGTTAGTATAATTTCACAGTTGTAAATTTATACTCGACGTACAGGAAGCTGCGTTATTAAAGCGTATGCACGTCCAAATTATATTTAAGTGGGGAATGCTTCAGCCTGAATGGCTTTCAGACGTCGATACGTAAAGCAGATACTTTGGTTCAAGTGTCAATTTATGTATTGTTACATCCTCACATTACTGTAAACAAATGTTACACAGTCAATAGTTTATCAATAGAAACCTGATTCTACAGTGCGTTTGCTCATAGAATTGCTAATTGATAATAATTTATGACTTTCAGAAACCATTAATTTTCCCTTACAAGCCTTTGACATGCCACTATGCAGAAAAAAGGATATAAATACAGGTATGATCAACCCTAGACATTCCGATTAAGATATATCGAAATCATATTCCCTATAACTGATCGAGTCTTTTACTGGAACATGTGTACATAAGTAATAATATTAAAATTAGTGTTAAAGCATATGTAGCAACGGAAGAGAAAACGTTCTGTGCAATCGACATGGCCACAAGATAGAATAAATTGCATATTTTAGTAGCATTTAGAACAGTCAATAACCAGACCTGACTACACCAGTACGTCCAATGGTGACTCATGAATGTTTCATATTAGTTTACCGCACCTAGGCACTGCTAGAGTTGTCCCCCAACCAACAAAATTATAATTTTAAAAACAAACAGCACAGCCTGAAAACCAGAGCGTACAAATGCCCTTACACCTTTAAATTAAGGCAAAACGAAATTTAAAGCTTTCTTTTTATTTTTTCAAAACTAATATAAATATTTTTTTAACAAATTCAGATTTGCATACCTTAATATTTGCCACTCCAAGAGTTCGTCGGCCCAAGGCAGCTGCCTTATCTGTCTAACTGGAATACCGTCACTTCTAAGTGTTGTGAAAAGCTATAAGAGTATCCAGGTGCTACCCTGCACCTATATAGCATATTTCGTTTAAACATGGGACCGAAATCTATATTTAAGTGCTTTAAGTTCAAGTAATTCAGCAAAACCGTACAATAACTGTGATCTCAGTAACCTTACGTCATGTATTCGACATATTAAGCGTTTACTCTACTGTGTGAACGACTTAAGCGTTTACTCTACTTTGTTAGCGTCTATAGCAACATTACTTTGTGAGAGTCTTTAGCGCATGTCCGTATCTACGTATTTGATGGTTATCGTAATGTTTTCATTGCTACTGGAATATATTTTGATTTATATTAACCCTGTTACCAGTTTTCCATGTCAATCCCTGTCAGTCTCCCTTTCGTACGTTTACCTCTATATCATGCAATATTTCGTCTGATGAGCACAAAGTGTCGCGAGTACTCTGTTTCGTTCATTCGCTAACTTATCTCATGTACGTGGCTCTTTTTGTAACACACAATAATATAGAGACGACCTTCACTGCACATGAATAATCACTATATCAACATTATTAAGTCGTTGCTGCTTTCTACATGTTAACTGGGACTAGATATTGAGACCTACATTAATTGTGTATGACCATCTTTCGACATACACCATTGTACCAATGATTTATTATCGAGAAGCAATACAAACTTTACTCTCATGTGGTTTCTAACTCGACACCATGCAGTTGATATTGAATTATCCGAGTGCTTTTTCGGCAAATTAAATGTCCCCTAATGCTAGTGCTCCTGAAGCACACGATCACAAAAACTCCACCTCTTCTAGTGCACTATATGCAACAAGTAACTATATTTATAATGTATACACCACCCAGTCATGTGCTAGGCGGACTCCGAACGACAGCATGAATAGGTCGACATAATTGGCGGCTGGTCATCCGCTGGATTAACTCGATAAGATAGTTTGAATACTTCGCCATAAATTGGAGTCTGATCGTCTGCTAGATTGAGTTACAAAGACATCTTGCATAAGTCGACATAATTAGAGCATGGTAATCAAGTAAACTGACTCGGAAAGATAACTTGAATACGTCGACATAATTAGAGCTCCATTTTGTTTTTGTTTCGTTGGGGGACTGTAAATTAGTCTACATAATCACACTGATACGATGATAATTGTTACGTTTCACATATAACGGAAGCGTACAACCTCACGAAATGGTGCACAAAAAAGATATTAAAAACGAAAGTTTAACAAGACCAACTGACTCAAATGTTTTTATTTATTAAACTCCATATATATATATATATATATATATATATATATATATTATGTGTGTGTATATATATATATAAGTGCTGCGAACTTTAATATTATCTCCATCCTCGTTACAAACCCCTAGCCTCATCAGCCTAATACTATCGCAGCATGGTCTGTTCAGCACACAAGTCTTTGATGTATTGTTATCTTTGACAGAAATGTAGATTTATGTCTGGAAAATATTCTACTGAAATTTTATTTTGGATCAGTATGTTACCGATTTTATTATTCATTGAGAAATGCTTTTAAGTTGTATCCATTTTTGTTTAAATGTATGCACTTAAAGAATTGAGACGTGTTTATAATTGGTACTCTGTACCTTGTACCGCATTTTCTTTTATCTCTAATGCATAAATAACTTCAGATAGTCAAAATATCTTATAGCTGCTTGTATGATCCCATTTTATTCTCACTTAAATCCCACAATGAACGCTATCCAATAACTACGTATATAAGATAGTATATGCTTTGGGTTTTTTTTAAAGTCCTTTATTGCGGTGACTCGAAGCTGTGGAAAATTCGGACTTTGTTTCTGAAACACCATTACTGCATCTAGCTCTCGAACAGTGTTATTCAAGTATCAAGTTTTGCAGTGGTTGAGTACACAACGATCCATTAACTCGAGAGCGGACACTTTATTAAACTTTAAATGATACACTTCCATTAGGTATCGCCTATTGGATTTCATGCGACCAATTGTAAGATAATGACACTTGCTATAATGTAATATGTGCAGTGCCATCCAATACATCAGCAAAGCATGATTCATCAATTCGATGCTAATGTTCTTAAAATTTTTAGTACTGAACAAGGAATAACGGATTAATGACACTTTCTGTCAATATCCCATGTATGTGATCCAATCGTTAAATTGAGGTTCGCAGGAAGTGTACGTGCTCAGTTGATGTGCTGGTCACTTTAACGATAACAAATGTCATACTGGATAACAATGAAACGTCTTTGAAATGCATGACAGTTAGCTGATAGCACATAAATATCAGTGGCATGGCTGAACGGTAGCCGCAGAGGGCGAACATACATTTTGTTGAAACATCGCTTGCTGCAAAATGAAGCTTCCTTAAAAAATAAGGCCAATCAATCCAAAACGAAAACGTCTAACTAACCGAGAGTTTCTCTGATTGGGTTAGAGTTTTTGTTACGTTATCTTTTGTTGGGTTTGTTTTCTTTTAAATGTAATGTCTGTTCGTTTACCCACCAGATGTTTCAGTGCGGTTGTACCCTCTCTGCTGCTGCAGTTAGGTAAATTTCTTTACTATAACTTGTAGCAAGAGTTATACGATATCGCGACCAAGGATCATATACATTTATCGTCATAAATTCATGTGGGGTAGCTTGCGCACGTGGAAAGAATATATATATATATATATATATATATATATATATATATATATATATATATATATATATATATATATATATATATATATATAAAGAATACAAATTATATGGCATACAACAGTCCTTTCAAATGCACTGGATCCAGCAAGGGATCACGTTTGGCAGGGATTGGTTAAGATAAATGCAAAAAACTGACACGCAACAGGGCTAAGCAAACGAACCGCGATGACCTACTAAAATATGGAAGGAAGGAAAAGGCTGAAAGGATACCATTTATCCTGACCTACCATCCAGACAACACCAAAATAGGTAAAATCATCGGGAAACACTGGCCCATCGTAGAATCATCGGATGCACTAAAGTTAATCCTCCCGAACAAACCTGTAGTAGCCTACCGGAGACCAAAAAACCTCAAGGACATCCTAGTCAGGGCGAAGCTAGCGCCAATCACTAATCAAGACCACCTTAGTCAATCTGGCCCCTGTCGCGATAAAAGGTGCAAAACCTGTCAACACATGATAGAAATCAGGACTTTTTCTAGAACAGCGACGAGAGAAAAACTAAACATACATGGTCCATACAAAATGTGCAAAACAGAGAATGTAATTTATCACATCACATGTAAGATCTGTAGCCTGCAGTATGTCGGAGAAACTGAGAGGCTACACAAAAGGATCAACCTTCATAGATCTGATTGGATAACAAAGAAGCTATACAGAAGTCCGGTCGCAGAACACTTCTCCTCCCCTAGCCACACCTTCAGTGATATAACACTTATTGCAATTGCTCACAACCACAACTGGAGTTCCGAAACCAGGAAAGAAAAGGAATCTTACTGGATACGACGCCTTCGAACATTGAAACCAAGCGGTTTAAACCAAGAAGACTAGAAAAAGACAGTCATGCACAAATGTAATTATTTTTTCCAGCTGACACATTTTCTTTTAAATAATTCTCTAAATTTGCTTAATAACCTCTAACTACTAATATAAAATATCCGGGATATAATTTGCGCGTACATAAATTTACATACAAAAACATGTGTCGCTTTGGCTCATCGATTCCTAAGTCAACACATTTTACAGCATCCGGAACAAGTTGTTGGAAACTAGTTGTAACAATAAATTTCAAGGTTTAATTCCTGTAGAAACAGGCATGTAAAGTTTTGTAAACACGGTTTCTGTATTTTACTTGTTTGTCTTGTCTATGTTCTGTATTTGCCTTTGATAAAGACTCATTAAAAGTCGAAAGCGCTTAGCCTTGAGTGATTCTAGTTTTGCACTGTTGCGTGTCAGTTTTTTGCATTTATATATATATATATATATATATATATATATATATATATATATATATATATATATATATATATATATATATATATATATAATGTTATCTGTATAATATGGCTTTGATACCCATACATTTAGAAATGTTCATCCGAATTATCCGTTCAGGATATATATATATATATATATATATATATATATATATATATATATATATATATATATATATATATCCTGAACAGATAATTCGGATGAATATTTTTAAATGTATGGGTATCAACGCCATATTATACAGCTAACATGTTACAGTTATTGCTGATCACTTTCGTAATTTGTGTATATCTCTGTGTAATATAAATTATATCTGTATTTGTACCTCTGCCTCGAGAAAATATTGTTGCTGGATTTGATTGTTTATCCAGCATTACATCATCATAAACAACTAAATTATTAATAAATGCATCAAGTTCATCAATACTCGTCGCTTCATCAATACGGCGATAAACTTAATAATATCATCACCTTCTTCATTTAATATGTTTGCGTTCGCATTACAATCTTTAAGAACATTGTAGCACATCTGATCATCTACAGATGGTGCCACTAAATATATTTTATCCCACCTGAGCTATCATATTATCATTGTGATAGAATTCGATAGCGCTGGATGGTGTTTAATTGGTTTTTGTTTTCGTGTCGCTGATAAATCAATTGCCTCCATACTATACCTTAATGGATTTATATTGTTTACGTTGTCGAGTTAAAGCTCCATTCACTAATTTAACAAAAAATGAAAAATAGCATATGGTGGTAAATAGGCAATATATAAAAGAAAATACAGTCAACATAAAGATGGCGGTGATATTGCAACATTAATGTAAAAATTTCCAGGAAATCTATGGGCTAAATACCTAGGAGAAAAACATAAACAATTAATCTTTTAATAACAATGAACAAAACTGCATATGGATTTGTTGTTAGTCGGTGGAACGAATGAATTGATAGATATTGGATACTTCGAGCCCATCCGTCTGAGATGTCTTCATAAGTCTTATCAAGAACGTTCTTTTTTCCCTTGACTCTGTACGAAACACATCCGGTTTTATATGCATCATATATCACTCTTACATGTTCTAAATAATTAAAGTTAATTGTTTAAATTAAATTCAGAAACAAAAACTGCATCTAATAATATAAAGCTGTTGATTTCGGAGAAGACATCCAAGCTTATTCAATCTTTGTGTGTGCCACGGAATACGGATGAACATCTGTATCAAATGACAGATTAAATGAGTATGTAATAAGTATTATTGCTGATACATTGAGGTAAAATGCTACCACGAAACAGCATATTTTCTTCCAATGAGTGTTGTTTTTTTATAAATCGAGGTCTGACGTTATACATGCCATCCATTACACAAAGAACAGATTTGCACAGCTGTCCTCTTATAAATTAAGCATGATTTGTTTCGGATGTGTTATGCTCCGATTTGAAGCTGGATAAAAGGATAGAAATGCATTAGTTCAATGCAAATCTAACAAAAGATCTGGGGTCTTTAATCAATGAGTCACTTGTGTATATGTCCCAATTTTAAAAATACTTCACAAATAATCTTCTTCACACTCACTCAATATTCATGTGGATATGGTACGACGGATTTGGATATATGCACTTATTTTCGCCTTGAATTCTTTGCCTATAACGTCTTAACTACGGCATATGTTTTACAATGATTATGCAATACTGCTAGAATGAAAGTGAAACTGTACGTACGCATTGGCCTTTATTGACTAATAGACAGCATTGAATACAATCTACCACATATATCTCTAGTACATCATTATGAGACTCAGTCAGGCATTATTTGAGCATGCCACTTTCAACAGAGTCTTACTAGGAAATAAATAAAATCCAGTATATCTAATCAATACCTACCCTTCTGTGTCGTCCCCAAAGTCAGCTCATAAATTAATCGACTACATAAATAAAATATCAAGTGAGGGAACTTGCACCAAAGAACATGGATAAACCGCACCTTCGCTTCAGTTAAACCAAACAGCACTAATGAGATTAGGAGAACTCCAAACAATAGTCCTGCATCACACGGCAATAAGAAAAGCACAATCAAAATTTGGTTTAAAATGCCACATTAATTCTGCAAAATAAAACGAAAGTGAAAATATATTATTTTTGAAATATATCCTTGTAATTCATATAAATATATTATACTTATAAGTGGGAATATGAACAGGTTGTAACGTGATAGAAGACGAGTTCTACCATCTTTAATATGACTGGTTCTGAAATGCTTAATTAAATGAGACTAAATGAGTTAGTTAAGGTTTGATTGTTTGATTAGCATTTTTAACGTAACTTTAACAATTTTTCAATAATATCGCTACGATATCTGCAGTGAGGCAGTTTATACTGATGTCTAGCACTGGGACATCATGCCGCAGACATGTAGATTGATGTCCCACTCAGCCACATTATCCTGACACCAGGCCGACGCAGCTGCTAGTACCATTTTTGTAAGTCTTTGGTATGACTCGGCGGAGGATCGAACCCACGATCTCTCGCTCCCGCGGCGGACGCTCTAACCACTAAGCCACCGGAGCGGTTGAGTTAGTTAAGGGTTCCACTAACTCAGTACATCCAGAATCACTTACAATTATGGAGGATACATACATACATACATACATACATACATACATACATACATACATACATACATACATACATACATACATACATACATACATACTTCCACAAGTGAGCATTTTTGCATAGAAGAGTATGTTAAAGAGTACAGTCATTAAATATGCACGAGTTGAAATTCTCATATTTCTCTTCCCGACCACATAACGAAAATGGTATGTTGTTGAGTGAATGTATTCAATATGACTCATTCCATTGGTTTGCAGCAAACAAAGGACTGTTACTGCAAATAGTTTAGTTGTATAGGCATTGTTCTTTCCATTACTGGGGAGACATTAGTCGTAACAAATCTATGTAACTTCAAACATTCCCCAGAATACATTGTGTTACGATAAGTATAGTTAGAGTGAAATCACGTCGATAACGTCAGAAAAGGATGATGATGTCATTTCAGACTATGAAGTTAACTTTGAATTCACGAATGTGTGTATGGAGGAGGGGTAATTTAAGGCGTTCTGGTTTATCATTCTTTCTTTAAGGTCAGTTTATGAAGATAAGAAAAGCTCATTTATTGAAATATCCATTAAGTTCATGCACACTTGTATCGTATAACATTGTCTTCTTTTCTTTGTAAGTTATCGGTAACAAAACACAGTTGTAAACAATGTAACAGCGTATAAATAAAGCATTAAAATCCTCGGTAAAATGGATGTAGACATCTTAGCAAAAAGAAGTGTAGATACATAAGTGATCAGGTCCGACATTTTACAAGCATCAGCATTTGAGTGATCACCTTCTTTTTTCTTGTCTATATGCATAATATTAGGCCGACCAACAAATACAAAAATAGAAATCAAAAGACCTCATTGATGAATTCTACTGAACAATTACAGGTGTCGAATCGCAACATGAACAATCTCCGGACAATTGAATTTTACTAAGAGATGCATCTCGAAGAAATATAGCATACAATAAATAAATAAATAAAATTTATCCGAAATATAACTCTGTTTTTTGAATTTCTGCATGTTGTGATTTTTAGATGCATACATACAGTTCTGAATCAACGCGAAGATAAATAAATCTCATTCAGTAAGGCTTATAAAGTAGACGTATTTTCAGAACAAAACGATCAAAGATAAACATAGGAGGCAAGAAATGGAATTTAAGATCAGATATTTCACAAACTGAATCAGTTTTTGAAGAATTAATACTCCAACATTCTACATACATTTTCGATATTTTGAGCTTTAGTAAGAAGGTAGATATTAGATCACTGGGTTTACAGGAGCATTGATGTTGAATGTTCCCATTCCAATGCACGCGTTTGAAGAAATAGGTCGTGATATATCGATATCAACAGCAACAAAATCTTTTAAACTGTAGAAGTAAATCTTTTCCCACCTTTAGACCAATCCACGGGAAGATTTCACCCTAGGTCGCTCTTTCTTACGGTGTCGTGAACTTTAGATTTGAATCATAATCACAGAAGAGTGAAAATTGTTGTTTTAATCGATTTTAGTAATAGAAGAAAGCATTAATACACCCCACATATAATATAACATCATGCATAGCTAAATAAATACGTGACCATATAGCAGGTGTTTAAAATAAGGTTTCAAGAAAAGAACATCGAGGGATGCCTTTACTGACCCAAAAAAAGAGATTAACCGGTCTCCACTTAAACAGTATGTATTAACTCATGGAGTTAACTAAATGGTTGCCTTGTACGCCATGATGAATATGGCTATTTTTGTAAAAACAAAACTAGATACATTTACAGTACAGTATTTGCTTATTTGTAAGAGATTATTTTTGCAATGTAGGTTGATGCTTTTATTGTTGAAGAACTCATTATTATACTGCAGCCGACAAACAGCGTAAATTAACGCACCAAGTACTAAGATCTTAATTCCATTCCCCACACACGTGTTTCTGTGCGATTGTTTAGTAATTTGTTGATTATATCATAATACTGTATATTCGACTCTTCTAAAGAATGTCTTAAAAAGAGGAATGCCTGACATCTCTACAAACAAAATATAAAATATATGCCTGATTCACAAATTAGAAATTTCTTTTAAAGGATACCTGGATAATTTCATCAATCATATTACACAAGTTTTACCTTTTTCCACATCAAGGTGAAGACAGTTTACTGTCTATGTCTGGTTTTAAGCATGCAATTAATTAATGGCATTGTGTATAAAATAAAAATATTCCTAGAGAAAAGAAACGATAACCAACGCAATGCACATCAGGATGTTAACGTGCATTCAGGTAGTTAGGGATGCTTCCAGTGTGTTCTATTTGTGAATCGTTCTATTTCCACAACACACAGAGAAATGCACCTGCAAAGTCATTAATCTTAACACGGCAGGCTAATACTGACAGATTCTTGAATCTGTGCAATAAATTATTCCTGGAACAACCAACGTGCGGCCAACATTCAGCCAGAGTTAAAGATAACAATTATGAATTTCTAAAGCTCCACGAATATATCATTACTTTTAATTTTAAATCAGTGTTCATGTCAAAATATTGCGCTTTGCTAAACAATATTTGACAGTTGGCCTATTATGCAGTTCATACAACACTAAAATTTCGATTTCATAATTATTTCTATTATTTTAAAGTAACGTAATGCACATTTTGGTTTATCAGATAAGATATTATATAAGTACTTAATATTCAATAAATACTTGTACAGTTATACACCCGACTAAATTATCTGTTGCACAACATTATGTAAAATAATCAATTATACTTTCAATATTCAAAGTAATTTAGACATTTGGATATTTACAAAGACAAAATGCGTTGGCATTTTTATTAATATGTTTCGTTTCTCAACCGGTCTTTAATGTACATAGACTGGAAGCACCACCTCCATTCAGCTCCAGGTACAAATGAAACAATATGGGTGAGAAAAACAAAGTTCTTACTAAAATGGTTTGCATTATGCTTTACCTTCTCATCTCGTATGAAGCTTTCAATAATTCTCAGATAGATTCCAAAACTAGACCATATACCTTCGTACAGAATATACGTTCCTTTAAGGTGTATCAACCAATTGTTAGCGGATGTTATTATCATTGTCATTCTTTCATAAACGAAACAACAATAAAGCAGACTGTCCTAAAGTTGTCTTTATTGAGTTGTTTCGAATGACTGGACAGATATGAAGACATAACACAACATGAACAAGTGATGACAGCTATACATTTGGTGAAACATCAAAATCAGTATTCCTAAATAAGCAATAATTTCGTCATAAGACGATATTCGAAGAAGTCAACACTATATTGCATGCATGCCCTTACTAGTATTGTATTTGTATTTTTAGAAAGAAGAAGTTGTATTACATTATTAGAAATTTAAGAATATTGTATTGCTGCGCGTCAAAGAAACTCCCACCATCCGGATTGCTACAGATGTGGTTTAAATGTGTATGCAACCCTTTTCTTAATGTATATTACACTAAGGAAATATAGTAAATATCATAGAAATATTTCCTTATCAAATATACCACGTGATTCTGGCTATATCATTATATAGATCGCTGGTCGACATTAACTTTAATCCCCGCTGGAAATCCAGTTTGTTTTATTCAACAAACATCGCTTACTTCAGCCGATAGTATCAGACACATTTTTACTTCTCCTGTCTGTCGACCTTTCAATGTACAATACACTAACTTTCGAAAACACGAAAAAAGATACAAGTTAGTTACATATTAAGAAATCAGTCAACAAATTAAAAAAACGTAAATACAATTCACTTGATCAGTCAGGTGTCAGCATTAAGGTTTGTAGATAATTCTTGTTGAATGCAAAACTAATTTTTTCTAAATGATGTCACGATAGATCAGCAATATGTGATAATTCATGAAATTATTAACAGTTATGTAAGACGGTAATTTGCTTAGTCGTGCAAATTCGGCGTGCATACTAAGTTTAAAAAATAATAACTGAAATGCATCAGATATTTGGAGATAACACGTGCTCAGCTTCTGTTAAGGGTTGCACGAAATCACTGAACTTTGATCTTGACGTTGGCAACAGACTTTAATAATTATATCATCAACACTATTATCCATCAGTTTTCGGTGTGCTGATCACCAGGATTCTTTTGATGCAGTTTACTCGTTTGCTTTTTATATGCAATCGGCTTGCCAAATTGTGCACAGCGGTTTCCTCATTAGAGACTTCTACGTGCATTGCAATAAGCTCACTTAACAGGCAACATCGATAATACAACGAACACTTTCTACATAAGCCGTGATTCTTTACCCCTGAATCTGCGGAAGTTATTACAACAAAACAAAACAACACCTGGGAAAAACAAGCATCTATCTTTAATTTTCGTAAACATTAAAAGCATTTTAAAAGTTTACATTCGATTGGACGAGGACAGCTAACGGTTAAGTTTAGAAAATCTAAAGAATGCATGGACCGTTTATCGACAATTCATAATAATACAACTATCTCTTTTATTATCGAAAGACTTGTACTGCATTTTCCCACTATCAAAACGAAGTCATACGGACAATGTTCTTTTGCATACCAAGAGCCCATCAATGTGGAATGAATAGCCCATTGAAATTAGGCACAAAGACATCGTGATCCATTTAAAGAGTGCACTTTAAATCCCACCTTTTTCGACTGTAAGAACACACTTTAAGACCTAATAATGTTTCGTACCTTAAATTTTTTCAGCATTTGTTATTTTTCCAATTTCATGTGGTCTTTTTGTTTTTTTTTTTTTTGTTTTTATGTATTCATATCAATATTGAGATAAAGCGCTTAGAGCTTCTAAAGATTAGGCACTATACAAAGTCCTCATTATTATTATTATTATTATTATTATTATTATTATTATTATTATTATTCTGCATGATACCCCAGTGTTAGACATTACTATGAACTGCCACACTGCAGACATCGTAGCATTATGGCTAAACTATGACCACAATGCTATTGTTAAACAGAAGAACTTTAGAAGCATGTTCCGCAAGTTCTTTTTGCACTTAGCTCCGCCAAGGCTACAATTAATGCCACGAAAATAAACGTATCGAAAATTTTATTCCACACAATTTCATACCACACATAAATCCCAATTAGTACAGTCGCGTGATTAGAATAAAATAAATACAGGGTTAAACAATCGAATTAAATATAGACTTAAGCAGCTGACCATTATTAGTACATACATACATACATACATACATACATACATACATACATACATACATACATACATACATACATACATACATACATACATACTTTTATCTCGAAAGGAGGAGAACATGTCCGTCGGTTTATGAGACCTTGCAAAACTCGATCTCTGGGTTCTTAAATCGTTTTGAAAGGTTTGAGAGTGAAATGAATACTGGAATGGGATAGACTGGCCTTTTATATACACCAGTCTGACATGACTATATCGGGGACCATGAGGTATTTAATGTAGTCATGGCTCTTTGCAGTCAAGATGAAAACATCGCATTATTTCGTGAAGAAAGGAGAAGAAAGAGACACAAATGTGATTCATCGCCTTGCACAGTGGCTGTAGTCTTGGCTCAAATCAATCTCAGCGATTTTATAAATGACGTGAGTAATCCCGAATCCCGGCCCAGTGTCTGTACCCAATCAAAACAACTACCATCTGGAGTAATCCATGAAAAGTACTACCACATTTGATAGACGATAAAACGCTCCTCTGAAGATTCAGAACTTCGGCATAAACGTACACCGTGATGTTTAAAATTTTAAGTCCGACGTGCCGTTAGAGTAAACGGAAGGGTTCATCACCGAGGTGTGGGATTCTTTGTTCACCACACTGAAACGACAATATCAATACAAATATACAAATAATACGATCGCTTGAGACTTTCAATTCATCACGACAGTTTAAAGTCTCCGCTTGGATCGATTGTATCAGCATAGCAGAACTGACACATTCGACAAGATTCAACGCAAACGCATACAACAATCGGACAAGTTTCGCTTTACCGTTTCTCTTCGCCAAAGGACAGGACGCATAAATGGGTCACGGGTGGATGAAGTTCGTTGTATCAAGCGGTTCCTCGTTCAAATTAACAACACTCAAGGCCAGATGTGTTTAGCCTGTGCCATTGTCGACAAGGCAAAATGGAAAAGAGGCTGGAAAACTATTTAACGAACATACCGAGCCAAAACAACAAAGTGAAGCAGAACTCTTCTTTCAGCAAGCGAGGCTATCTAAAGAAACACCTTGTGGCAATCCTGAAATGCAAACATTGCATTATGTCCATGCCCTACGCTACAATTTGAAAAGTATACTCTCGAGAAGTACGGGAACCTCTGTTGTTTCGAGGTAAAATATAAAAGACGAAAAAAATACATTCACATCTATTCTCACAATGAAACATTTCGATATAATTACCAGTATCACTGGATTCCCCGGATACAGTTATAACTGAAAAAACGTGTCTATGACTATAACAATTGCGATGCAAGTACTGTGGACCGAAATGCACTGGATGTTTGGCCTTTCTAACCCTGTCTAGACGATGAACAAGAACGAGTGCATTCCCCTGCTTGTCAGCGCACTTTTGACAGCCCTGCCCTACTTGTCGAAAACGCATAGGTACCAATACTGCCAGGGCGTACGTATGCTCACGAAAGACACGATGCCATTGCCATGCCACGATGATGGCTTAGAATTTCTATGGATATGATGGGCAATTTCTTCTCCGATACTATACGGAACAAAGTACTGGACGTCCTAATGTGACTTTGAACGGAGCCAAACTAATTTCCATGCAAATGGGACAAGTGAAGGTTAAAGATTCGATGCGTTATTTCGCCATGTATTTGAGTCGAATGCATAAAACGTTTGGAATGACAGAAATGGCCAAATGCTATGGAAAGTTACAAGCTGATGGACCCAGTGAACCCAAGGGACAGTTTGTAAGGAGGACAGAATTCCATCTGTTTGCTGTACCAAGCCGCCGACGAAAAAAAAAGAAGAAATCAAATACTTGGACGTGTATCCTTTCTTTCGCGCAGGGCACTCGCAATTGCTAATGTAACACATTGGCCTGGACAACCTTCGATAATAAGAAATATTGATCAAGTGCAAAGTCTTGCTTCTAGCGGACTTGCGCAATACCGATTTACCTCACATTGCCAATGAAAACTGACACTTTTCTTGTTGCCGTACATGTGCTGACACTTGCAACTAAGACCGACCATGTCAGCATACACAGGAAGAACGCATCTTGATGGGAAGGTGGGTCAGGGTGTATTTTTTTTAAAGCTTTGGACCTGGGATACCAACTGTTAGAAATGTATGAAATTTACAACTTTCACAAGTTAGAAAAATACTACTAGGGCAACAAGGCTCAGATTAGCATTTTTGCAGACTACGTGGATGCATTTTTCTAAAACATGAAATAAAAAGGCGGCGGCTATCCTTGCTGATATCACACTCAAAAGTACCAAAATAAATTCAAAAAGAAATACTTGAATCACCTTAAACCACATCGATAAATACGAAGGAAGGCAATCACTTGCCAGAGTTTTTGAGAGGTAAAATGACACAACGGCCGTATTTACCTAAGACAAAATATTTGACAGAATCTTCCAGTTACTTCCAGATAATTTACGATAAAAAAAAAAACTAAATATATACAAACACGTAGACATCGTTCGTGATGACTTGATCTGAATCAATTACGAAAACTAAATAGAATTCGTAGAGGCCGACGAATTTGGAAATATCATCATTGCAGTTTTAGAACTGCTAGGAGATTGCGTTTTATTTTTTGCCATTAAGAGTTGCATCTACATCGATTGCCTAGGTCACTGCTACCGAAAAATGGATGGAGACCATTCGGTAGCCTTTTGCTTGTGGCGATCCCTAACAATATGGCAGTCTGGACAGGATGAAAACCTTTAAGTGACTCGCTACGAACATCACAGGATTGTATGTGTATTCACACACCAAATCGTCAGTCAACCTTTGGAATAAGTGTATCAAATATTGTACCAGAAGCGAGTCGACTTCACAACCACATTACTTTATAGTATGGACACGTCGATATTGGTCAGCATATAAAAAGGGAAACGTCCAATACCGGTAGTTCATTGTAGTTACAAAAAACAAGCGAGAAAGATTATTTTTTTCGACCGACATCATCCAAGTTTGGGGATCCTCAAGTGGAGTTAGATGCTGTACCGTGCGATAAATTCGATAGCGTACGCTGTGACCTCAGGAGTGAGTATCATTTCATAGGAACTTTGCTATGACTACTACCATACCTACCATGGAAAGTGATGTTGTGCGTGTCAAACCTTACAGATACTCATTACAGAACACTTTATCACTTTACTAGTTTTCATTGTCAATGTCATCCTCCACGCGAAACCACGCAGCTACAACTCTACTGAAGTTATCCAACCTTGAGCAAAATCTTGCAGATTTCATCGTATTTCATCAAAATTAGCATGTGAAAGACGAATATTTGTTCCCTGTGCGTTTGTCTGAAGTCTGCGACTTTGCATCACTTTACCAGTGGGAAAAATAGATTTAGTTTGCCTGAACGATGTTAGAGTGTCTCCAAATTGTGAATATCTATCTTTAGTTGGCTCTAGTCATTGAAGTGTCACACCATGTCGTTTAAAAAACCATCTTGGCTAGGAATCAAATGTTGGACAACACATAGAGAAGTATTTAAACCCTAGTTAAACTAATATTCAATGATTACCAAAAGAAATTACAAGAGAGGATCTACAAGGACGTTTAGCAGGTTCTTGCCAGAGTAAAAGCTCAATAGGTACCTGTAGAAAGTTCGTGTCAAGAACTTCACAAGATGAAAGTGAAAACAAATTCGTCAAATTTCTCTGGATCAAGTGTGTTGTCTTCCTAATATTCCGCTTTAGACTAATTAGAAGATTTTATTATCATTTTTTTTACCTTTATCCGAAATGGGAGTGGTCAGAGATTACTCACTACATCCGTCACTTTCGCTCTAGGAAACGATTTGAAATAAAACTAAGGGACATTCAGAATTGACTGTCAACGTGGTATAAAAACTGGCTCACATGATCATGGATATTTTACAAGAGAACATTTGTGGTTTACCTGTAATAACGCATGTTAAAGAGTTGGTCAAAATAGAATTGAAGCGCAAAGAACAATTGCTTTCCTTATATCACCGATGTTTAAACTACTGGTACTTCATTGCAAGAAGAGGTCTGATTCAGATAAAGGTGTTCCGGTGGTCAGAAATTGCTCTACTCGACAAGGAACAGCATACATTTGTTACTACTCATCATTCTACTACGTACATGCATATCATACCACATCGAATTCAAAAGCAACAGTTAGATGATTATCTGTCTGTAGTGGAAAATTCTCTGCGATGTGTGGAGTGGGAACTGGTGACAAAACATTTTGGATTCGCCATTGAAGTACGATCCGTTCTGTGCAAAAATTGCACTTACTCTCTCCGACGACAAGAGGGTAAAACATAACTACTATACCACGACCATTGTCACTCGTGATACAACAGTATCCGTGGAAGGAATATATTGAGAGTAGACAACCAGACAACCTAGGTAAAGGAAAAAGCAGCATATTAAAACACCAAGGGAATGAAGAAATGAAGAGGACAAAAAAAAACCGTCATCTTCTTTGGGGGGGATAAAACTGGTGCTATGACTTATACAAGCAACACCAGGGTGGACTCCTCATAAAAACAAGCCTATGTTGTTCACTGAGCTTCTCCACTAAGGCTACGTTCCACCCTCTCCTTTTAACCACATGTCTTCCTATGGCTCGAAGACCACTTTCGATAATACCTCTATCCCCACACATCTACCTTGATCATTTCGACTCCACCATCACAGTTTATATCAGTAATAATTAAAGCATGACACCAATCGAAACAGGAAAACTCATTCCCTACTGGTTGGCATCCTTTAAATAAACATCTCTTACACTCTATACACTAAATTCAACATGTAACAAATATAATAAAGAATTAAACAATTCAACCCCTTAGATCAATTGCAAAGTTGGTTGACACAATATTGGAACATTTTAGCTTGTCCATTAGATCAACTCGACTGAATTTGACACAATAACTTCTGGAGTTTGGGGCGTTCACATCCTCGCGTCATCTTCTGACGTTCTGCGCCCCGCCGGTCACTTACCTTCTTTGCTTCGTCCGGACATGTTCATCAAAGGCGACATTAGCCATGTGAAACGGGTCGCTGTTTTGTCATTGACATCACAACCCCGATCAATTAATAATCCCGACCATCAGGAAGAAACTGGTCGCAAAAGCACCTAGTGCAAAAGCGACATTAATCTATTTAACAGTCTGTCTACCAGAACGGACAAAGTTGCCTAAATTTATTCATGCGTGATTTTCACGTACCTTAGAGTTAAAATCTGGTAATTATATTGGCATATGATATAGAACATTCCGACTAGGCAGTGAATCACTTGTAATCCATAGTACAGCTTCAATACGCAAATCGACACATGATTGATGAATCACACGCTGTGCAGTGAATTAACATTCAAAGACAACAATGAAACATGAAGCACTGTAGACCGTAACAAGAGAGCATAACCAGTACATAATTCTAGCAATGCATAGTTTAATAATTTAACCGTTACATAATTCTAACAATGCATTACGTAATATCTTATTCTTACATAATTATAACAATGTAATATGAAATAAGTTACCCTTACAAAATTCTAGTAATATAACATGTAATAACTTACCCTTACATAATTCTAGCAATGTTTAAGTAAGAACATAACCCTTACATAAGTCGAGTAATGCAATGTGTAATAACCTAATCGTCACATAATTCTAGCAATGTAACGTGTAATAACGTATCCTTACATACTTCTAGCAATGTAATGTGTAATATGTTACACTTACATAATTCTAGCAATGTAATGTGTAATAACCTAACCCTTAAATAATTCTAGCAATGCATTATGTAAGAACTTAACCCTTACATAATTCTAGCAATGTAACGTGTAATAACCTACCCCTACATACTTTTAGCAATGTAACGTTGATTAAGTTACCCTTACATACTTCTAGCAATGTTAATAACCTTATCCTTACATAATTCTAGCAATGTAACGTGTAATAACGTAACCCTTACATAAGTCTAGACATTCTTAAATTCATATCTTAGCTATGTGTTGTGTGACTTTCTGAAATAAAACAAGTGGGTATGTATATAAATATTATATAGGTCCGACTTATTTCTATGCCAAGAAAACACAATTTACTTAGATACAAAACTGTTTTAGTTCGATAATTGGTTCAGTATTACAACCGCTCCGGTGGCCTAGTGGTTAGAGCGTCAGCCCCGGAAGCGGGAGGTCGTCGGTTCGATCCCCGGCCGAGTCATACCAAAGACTTACAAAAATGGTACTAACAGCTGCCTCGCTTGACGCTCAGCATTAAGAGGTTAGTGTTAGGACTGGTCGGCCTGGTGTCAGGATAATGTGACTGGGTGAGACATCATGCTACATGTCTGCGGCATGATGTCTCAGTGCTAGACATCACTATAAACTGCCTCTCTGCAGACATCGTAGCGATATGACTGAAAAATTGTTAAAGCTACGTTAAAAATCCTAATCAAAACAAAACAAAAAGGTTCAGTATTACACAAAGGAATCTTCCTTTTTCAATCCGCAATTAAAATTCAGTCATTATATTATATCAGGCAGTCATGAACTAGATATTTACGTCAATATCCATATTATCCAAGACATTTAGATATTAGATTTTTCTATATTTGCCAGAAAATATATTCATAATTATCAAGGGAGTTTCTGTGGTGAATCTCAATAACAATGATTGATCCACTTGCTCATCCCACGCAAAGGAACTTAACCGCAAAATAGTATGTTTACCGTGTATTCTTTGTTCTTTTATCTAGGCGAAATTTCTGAATGATGCAGGCTAAGTATCTTAGAAATTCTGGGAGTAATAAGGGTGAAACATTAGGTGATAGGCAACATTTACAGCCTTGCGCATCGAAGTACTTCATCCATATAGAGGTAATTAAGTGTAGCATCGCGTTGCTTGGTGTTAACATGATCACGTGGCAGGTGTTAGTTATTAGATTTCAGAATCCTCAGCTTGAAGGAAATTAACTGGAAGAATCCATCATGACCTTCGTATATAATAAAATGTAACACACATTGTGCATTGTTTTTTGCAAAACACGAATGCAAAAGGTCGCATTTACATTCATCGAAACTCCGCCGTTTTGTTCAGAGACATGATTGATGAATTGAAATCATATTATCTGTTCATTGGATACCATCACTGAACCGACGCCAATGGTAGTTAAAGGATATATTAATAGCTATATAGACTGATACTTGCAGATTGGACAGCAGCTAAATATACATCTTGCAGAACGGAGAGAGAGAGAGAGAGAGAGAGAGAGAGACAGAGACAGAGAGACAGACAGAGAGACAGACAGAGAGAGAGACAGATAGACAGAGAGAGATTTTGTAAGCTAATGTTGTTCATATTTGATGCATTCTGTATGTATTATACTTAAACAGGAGCACTGATGACTTCTATTTATGTATTATATAAAATGTATCAGACCGAATTTAATTGACCCAAATATATATATAATATTTTATTTCGCAGATTTTGCTAGGAAAGAAAGATGTTCATCCACGCAAAAGCATGATCAATCGTCTCCGTGTTCCAGACAGGCCCCCGGGAGATCAACGTATTGGAAAATAATGTCGTTGGCACGATTATTTCTAATAAAAGATCATATGTCTATCGGGCGTATGTACCGTTAAATGAAAAGTCTATTGTTCTATGACTCAAAATTAAAGATAAGGTTTTCAACTGCGATGTCACTAAACATACTAACAAATCCGTTACTCTCCTCTTCCTGCGTAAACTGGATTCCTCTATAAAGGCTCTGTATTTCTTTGGCAAATCAGGGCGAAAGTTTTTCTTAAAGGTGACGCAATGTTTATACATTCAAATTGTAGCAGCTAATTAACTGCCAGAATGAATAATATCGATCGTAGCCACATAATCACTTTGCAAGCGAACTTCTGTCATGTCGTGTTAAATTAGCAATCGTTGTAACAGAATCATGTCACTGCGATCATGATTGTGTCCCTTCTGACACTATTATCCCAGACATGAGATACCTCTACATACAAATTATGTTTTTGGGTTATGTTTTTACACATATGTGTTGTTTTTTCAATTCAAGATTAATTCCTGTCATAGGCAATGCTTTGCAATTGTTAATATACTGTTTCTTGTCACAATAGGAAAATAAATTAATGAATTATTTCTTTATTTCTAAATTTGAATTTCCTTTCCGATCGTACTTCTTGCGACAGGAAAATCACATTTTTAATTTATGCACAGTGGCGAACACAATTAGGGGGTTACATGTAAGTCGATCTCGTCTGCAAGGTAAGGTTGTCCATTGTCTGCATAAAGATTGTCTGACTTTATAGACAAATATACAAACTGACTAACTCTTCCATTACATGTGTGCCCTGTTCTAAAGAAAATGCAAATTACACACAGGGATTCTAGCATATTCCAAATTATCTTCGTTGAAGGAAAGCAAGTTAATAAAGCTCTAAAGCAGCCATTAACCGGTTTGTAGGACGTGAAGAACAACCAATCAACCAATAATCACATTCCATATTGCCATTATTCGTCCAGAAGCATTATATATATATATATATATATATATATATATATATATATATATATATATATATATATATATATATATATATATATATATATATATATATATATATACACACACACAGAAGGGTAATAATAGAAGTTAGAGGAATGATTATTACATGTTGGAAATCATTGCCATATATAAATATAGTCCATATTGCCATTATTCGTCCAGAAGCATTATATATATATATATATATATATATATACATATACACACAGAAGGGTAATAATAGAAGTTAGAGGAATGATTATTACATGTTGGAAATCATTGCTGATGAAGTGTTTAAGTGAAATGAGAATACGTAATGTTCAACACAAACTGTTTTTTTGACTTGAGTCAGGTTCAACAGTACAAATCCACATTTGTTCAGTATTTACAATCTCATTAAAATGTATATTATCACTCTTTTCATATTTAATGGGCAACTGTTGAGTGACGTCATCCACATTTTAGTAGTCAAGATCAAATCATGGACCGTTATTACACCAAGCCATTTTAGCTTAAGATAATTCTTTAATATATTTAAAAAAAAAACCTTCCGAAGAAAATCCCATATTCTACTAAATGCTCCACATTATCGACTGCCCTGTGGAACGCAGCCGCTTCCCGCTCATCAATGGAAAGTCAACGGTCTTTCATAACACAAGGCATCTACCATGATTTCGCGACCATCTTTAATATGATTAAGCCTCCACATAAACCTAGGGCATGACAGAATTGCGTCAGGAAACCTTTCCATAGTTGACATTATTATAATTTATAGACCATCCTGAATTTTTAATCTTTGCACGGTAGCATACTTGTTCTCCTTCACCGGCATCCTTACGTCACTGTCATTGGCCTATTTTACATGCATATATCAGCATGTTTCTCGCGTGATGCACGGACAGCTGCATACCATTTGATGAAACGTTATTTTGTCAATCGATCGTCTTTGAATTTATTATTACGCTCAAAGAAGCAAAGACATTATTAGAAAATATTCTCCTCTCCCGTTATTCTCCAAATATGCAATAACATTACCAAAATAAGTGTCATTTACTTCCAATAACAACGGTATAGATCTTCAACAATATGATATGATCTGTAATAATTATATTTTGGCAAAAAAAATCAGAATTCATGACAGAACAGTTAAGAATATAATACGGTAACAAGATTTGCTCGGTTCCAATGGCTCCTTAAATGAGCTAGCGATGGCAGACGCCAAACCGTGGGTAAGAGATTGAGTTACTTACCATTTAGAGATGAGAAAGTCTGATGAATATTACAATAGTATAGGTACCATATACATGGGAAAAGCCGGATAAACCTCTGTCTTCACGTCCGAAACGATCCAATAGAAGAAGAAATTACAAGACTAAAGTAAAGTATGACGTATAATATGGATTTTGGGTGATCAAGATAACGTCAAGATGCATTGTTGAAATTGGTTTATCTTTGTTCATCGCTCTCATAGGTATTTCCTTCTTATTTATTTGTATGTGCTTTATGTTTAAATTCATTTAAATTCATGTTTAAACCAGATGACTTTTGCAGTAAATGATTGATACTTAGATGACATGTACATTCCTTGTTATGCAATGGGAGTTCATCTAATATCACGGTCATGAAAAAACAATATTTGTACTGCACCATATACATTACATGTCCTATTGTTGGTCACTTGATATACATACCTCACACAGTACAAATCAGCTTAACAAATAAATGCTACTGTTAGGGCCCTCATTCTGATGTATGTGCCCTCCAACGGGAAAAATACGCATTTGAAAACATTAAAGCGATATAATTTTAACCTCCTGTGGTGAGAGAGTGGCACCGGTGTTCTTAAGAATAGGCCCACCAACATGAGCATGATAGTAGTGTCGACCATAGACTATTGAAAGTCCTTTAGGTGATACACGAAAAGAAGCTTCTTGACATATTTTCGTTAATCACGTAATCTTATACTTGTATCACATCATTGGACATTACCAAATGACAAACTGGTTAACCGATTTATTTCATTTTGTTATCGATTTTAAGAAGACTGCATGCGTATTGTTATATCATCTAGCTCATCTAACAAACAACATATACACATATATTTGATAAAATCAAATTAGTTGATGTGAGTTTTCTTTCGCATTTATACAAACTATTGTAATATTTATATCGAGTATTAAGCATCGCGTTTACATTTTTTGACAAGTCATAATTGTTTTGTCTTATACAATACTCACGACCTATTTTCGCTAGATTTTAAAAGGCATATGAGTTTAAACGAAATAGAATATTAGTTCATAAAAAGGTATTTCAATATTGCATTAAAAGGCAAATGAGTTTAAATGAAATAGAATATTAGATCATAAAAATGTATTTCAATATTGCATTAAAAGGCAAATGAGTTTAAACGAAATAGAATATTAGATCATAAAAAGGTATTTCAATATTGCATCTTAAAGTATGATTGTGATGTTACATCATAAAGTAGTATTGAACTGTTGCGATCAAATCTTGCATCATAAAGTGGTATTGCAATGTTACGTCATAAGGTAGTAATACAATAATACCTGATAAAGTAGTGCTCCAATGTTGCATCATAAAGAAGTATGACAACGCTACATCATATGTAGTAATACAAGCATACCTCATAAAGTAGCGTTCCAATCTTGAATCATAAAGTGGTATTGCAATGTTACGTCATAAGGTAGTAATACAATAATACCTGATAAAGTAGTGCTCCAATGTTGCATCATAAAGAAGTATGACAACGCTACATCATATGTAGTAATACAAGCATACCTCATAAAGTAGCGTTCCAATCTTGCATCATAAAGTGGTATTGCAATGTTACGTCATAAGGTAGTAATACAATAATACCTGATAAAGTAGTGCTCCAATGTTGCATCATAAAGAAGTATGACAACGCTACATCATATGTAGTAATACAAGCATACCTCATAAAGTAGCGTTCCAATCTTGCATCATAAAGTGGTATTGCAATGTTACGTCATAAGGTAGTAATACAATAATACCTGATAAAGTAGTGCTCCAATGTTGCATCATAAAGAAGTATGACAACGCTACATCATATGTAGTAATACAAGCATACCTCATAAAGTAGCGTTCCAATCTTGCATCATAAAGTAGTATTGCAATGTTACGTCATAAGGTAGTAATACAATAATACCTGATAAAGTAGTGCTCCAACGCTGCATCATAAAGACGTATTGCAACGTTACATCAAAATGTAGTTATACAATCTAACCTCATAAAGTAGTGTTCCAATCTTGCATGATGATGTGGTATTGCAATGTTGCATCACGATGTAGGTACCAATGTTATGTCGTAAAGAAGTCTTGCAATATTACGTCATACAATATCATAAATATATGATAAATCATAAAGTAGTGTTGCAATGTTATATCATAAAGTAGTGTTGCAAAGTTATGTCATAAAATAGTGTTGTAATGTTATATCGTAGTGTTGCAAAGTTATATCATAAAATAGTGTTGCAGTGTTATATCATCAGTAGTGTTGCAAAGTTATATGATCAAGTAGTGTTGTAATGTTATATCATAACGTATTGTTGCAATGTTATATCATAAAGTATTGTTGCAATGTTATATCATAAAGTAGTGTTGCAAAGTTGTATCATAAAGTAGTGTTGCAATGTTATATCATAAAGTAGTGCTGCAATGTTATATCATAAAGTAGTGTTGCAATGTTATATCGTAAAGTATTGTTGCAATGTTATATCATAAAGTAGTGTTGCAATGTTATATCATCAGTAGAGCTGCAATGTTACATAATGAAATAGTATTGTAATGTTACATCAAGAACGAGTACTACAATGTTGCGTCATACTGTAGTAGTGCAATGCTTATGCATAATATAATTTTGCTATGTTACGTCATAACGTATTATTGGAATGTTATATCCTAACATAGTATTATAATCTTAGATTAATACTAATATTTTGAGCTATATCATATTTCCTGGCCGTGTCTGCATTGTACTTGATAACAAGAAGTGTCCATTCACGGCGGAACCACCGACAATAATATTTTTTTGAATTCATGATATGTATACAAATGTAACACGCTGTTCCTTGTTGATCAATAAAGTCCACAACGCGTAAAATATGTAAAGCAAAAAGGTCATTTGCTATCATTGTGGTATACGGTTTGTATTTCCAAAAATATATGGGGTCGACACTGCATATATTATGAGGCTGATCCTTGTTTTCAGTCAGATGTGTTTTTCAGGCTTGATTGCCTTCAACTAAGAAAACAAAATAACATCATCAAACGGTAAAGGCATTAGTTATAGCAAATGAGTCTGATTCATTAAGCAATATTGAACGGTACCGATGCTTCATTTTAATTATCCTCTAGGACATCATCAAAATAATTGATGCATAACATCAATGGTAACCTGCAACTTCTAAACGCCCTTAGTCATATATGCTTTCTTTCGAGGAATTTATTAAACTGAATAAAATTGAAATGGTGTAATATAGTTCAATAATTTATTCAAATTCACTAAGTGCGTTATATTGTATCAAACTGAGTACGGTTAAAAAAATAATATTCAACAGGGCCCGTAGAATCATGGTAATTATAATCCACCGCATCATAGAAATGTACTAATAATTCCTGGCAGGAACGAAAATCGCAAATTTATGAATTCTTAGACTTAAATGCTGTATTGGATGTTTTCTGAAACTAATATACATGTAATTAAAATAATGTGTAACAGTACAGCCAGTTTATTATTCGAGTTATGCATGTTACGAATATGGCGAGTTCTACAAATGAAGGTAAACGTCTTAATGATTACATTCACAGACGATTTCCGATATGGATGGAATCCTCACTTATTTATTGTAATATATGCGACATAAGAATGATATGTACATTCTCCTCTTATTAGTTCTTACCTTTAGGCAGGGTGATGTTTTACAATGTATTCCTTATTTCTGTAACTTAGCTACTAAGATAGTTTCTAAGTAGCATTGTACCTGAGAGATATATTTTTCGTTACGCAAAACTGCAATACACAAGAGATGGGTTATTTGTCAACAGTGTGCAAGTAAATAAGTAATCTTGTCCAGCTATCTAGATTAGTCCTCGGCTTTTCGATTATTCTGATTCATCAAAGGTATTTGCGAAACAGATTGCAATGATATCAACTCCACATAAGAGTTTCATGAATATATCGCAGTTTTTCTTCTGATTGCTCAGACGATAATGTACAATGATGTAATCTCAGACAATGTCGAAAACAGATCTCGACTTGTTATGATTAAACTTATGTTAGAGCGTGGCGGGAGGCAGAACATGTTATGATATATGATAAGTCCCCCACCTGCTATGCTGATTTAGTTAACGTTATCTATGAGATGATCGACCACAGTGTTATCACCCGTATCGAATAATTAATAACATAAAACATACAATTAATGAATGGAACAACGGAGATCAAAGCAAAGATATAGATTAGAATCACATGAGGCGCCCCCCCCCCCCATGTGCAGAATAGAATTTAATAAACTACATGAAGAAATTGAAATTCAGCATTACTGTTGGATAATGCACTTTCCCTTAGAATATAATTAAACGATTTCTGAGAAATTCAATTAGGCGTTCTGCTATACCGATAAAACATGCTTCATCATAGACTCGCGTAAATGATCAAACTCAACATTGCTGCTACGTCAGCATAGACTGTTTCCTTCTAGTCATTTTCGAATTATTGTTGTGTGACAGGTCAGCGTTGCCGTATTTCTCCCCCTCACTCTTTCTCTCTCCATCCTCTTCAGGTCATGAACCATAACTTTTCTGTCTGCTGTCTCTTCCCACCACTTGGTGCAGAGGTAATGTACTATTTTTCCTGCAAATACGTATAATACCCTACCAAAAAGGTTCTTCTTTTTTGCGAGACCGTACAATACTAGCACTTCATTGCATCATATATCATGTTATTGTAATTCAACAAAACTAACCAACCTGATGCTGATGCATAAACCACTTATTATCATGACCGTAATGTCCTTCTCTTACGAGTGCTCGCATTTCTAACTGTTAACTATGACTTAATTTGTCTTCTTTGTAAATACTGCTAATACTCTGTGGGCTGTAAATGACTAACAGGCATACTGAGGTCGACCCACTCCAATTGTCCAAGGTTCTTGTCAGAGTAATGCAATAAATTACTGCAATACTTGTTTTATGTAACATCGAAACGAGGTAATTAGAACACATTCATATCAATTCGAACAAATTTATATAATACACGAGTCTTCTAACATTGGCGACAAATGCATGCAAACCCTTAGCTTCCGATCTCATAGAAACTTGAAGAATGGATTTAAAACGACTACATTCAATAAATAAATAAAAATTACATCAATGCGTATTTTATTTGATTGAGACAATACCTTGTGCTTTCACCAGAATTGCTTCCTTTTCTATGAAGCCATATGTCTCACTGTTTCCAGGTGGCTCGAACTCTTCTCGACCGACAATCCTATGACGACCTTTTAACAAGATAAATTACTCATTACGTATGGAGTCCCTGAGATTTTTCTTTCGTCAGGAACTTTTGACTGAATACTTTCGGGAGATTACATAAACTTTGAATTGCGCCTGGAAGAACACACACTCGTTCAGCTTAGCTAATCAGGATTAAATTTCTGTAACTGCCAACATTTTAACACTATCATTGAAGTCAAAATAAGTCTATCTATCCCGCCTTTAATAACAACTATTTTGGAAATATTATATCAATTTGTAACGCCTACTGCAAGCGGCCCAAGATTTACCAAAATTGTGACTTTCTTGTCTGAACGCTGTCATTTCCTCCACTTAAGCCTACATTGATATGTGAGTGGGACCGTTATGCTAGATGGTCCTATTTCGGATCTACCCTTGCTTCAAAATAAAAGACGTTAACCATTGCAAACTACCAATGTATGGCAAGTCTAACCCGTACGTCAATCTTAATAGTTATGTGTCAAGTTGAGCGCGACGGACTATACTCCGACAATACAACATAAAATGTTTGTAAATGTGCCAACTAAAGTGTCATGCAAAACGTAGCGCACGGTTTAGTAGCAATGTGTTAATTTGTGTGATTAACAACATTTACTAATGAGATGATGTAACGGTGTCTTATTTTCAACAGATGTTAAAATTGGATCTGCATAGGACGATTTTAATAAGACAAGATTCACCATTTTAAGTATAACATATGATACGTAAGAACACAAATGAAGATACGGAAGTAGAGTTAAGCATGACAATGAAGACATACAATGTCCAGAGATTAAAAAGTACGTCGTGAGAACATGTACTAGATTTTCAGATCTTTATGAAATATTTCGGTATTGCTGAGGAAATCGGCAGCGAGCATCCAATGTGACTAAAACTTAGTTTGAAATGGATCCAATGGGATTAATTATGTTTCGACCCCAAAAGCAAGCAGTTTCTGTTATTCATTCCCAACGGTCCTACTTTTGGTTTCCTGCAATTATAGTATAATTTTAGATACTGGTGAGATCCATATGTGTGCAGTGAGTTGATTTACACTATCTGGAAATCCATAGCATGCTCATATAAATGAAACAATATAACCACAAAGATATAAAAAAAACACGACTTCATTATAGAGAATTAAGAATGTGCCAAGTGGGGCATCTGCTTAAGATGTCTAACATACGATACATAATGAAGTCGGATAATGCAATTGATTAGCCTTTATAATATAATTATTTGTGGAGACATTTTATTCATAAACACATATAAATTTTCTTGTTCTATAGCTGCATAATTATCTTGCAAGTAATACATGATTCTTAAGACACACACACACACACACACACACACACACACACATATATATATATACTGAATAATTTCGCAAGATATATATATATATATATATATATATATATATATATATATATATATATATATATATATATATATATATATATATATTGTTACGAATTTAGGACCTAATAAATAGTAACAGATAAAATGGAAACAAGCTTTGTAAAATTTAACAAATAATTGTTTCCAGGAAAATGATTGTAAAAATAAAAAAAAAAACAGCTTGCAGTTTTAAGACTCAAAATTAACATTATTCGAAGAATAATCCACTAATTAATTTACAAAAGCCCCTGTAATGAAATGTTTTAATAGATGCAAGTTCGATTCCTGTTGGTAAATCCAAATGGAAGACGATGACGTATACTTTAATTGGTGCTGTGTTTATCAAAAGTTATTGTAGAAGCACAAAAAAGCAACACTCTAGTGTTGTAAATGTGATAAACTGTCTTTGTCCACGAATTATATAATAGGACATCAAATATTTCAACAAATACATATTAATCCTTTAAAATCCAGTTGACTTGAATAATTGTTAACATGACCCAAAAAATTTGCTACAAGAAAAGAAATGGACTTCATGTTGTTTTTCTTTGAAAGCCCCAAACTAACTATATTTCACTAAAACAAAGATATAATCGTATTCTAATACGCAGTTTTTAACAAATTCCCAAACTGCGAAATCTCAAAATGGGGGTAGGAGTCACGTGATCATTGATATCAAATACTCCTAACATGACCCTGACTAGAACCAGTCATTTCAACTTCAAGAATAAAGTGTTGTTTAATTCTTCACTAGTCCCGACTTGATCTTGACAAAAACCCATCATTTTAAAATTAAAATAAAACATGT